>JAAAKE020084224.1:0-22743 GCA_010014785.2 Anisolabis maritima | reverse complement strand
TTTCATCATGTTTTTATCTTTTTCTTTCGATGGAAATGTATGAACATGTTATTTGTTAATGAGCATACATTTTTTTTCATGTATTTTTTGTATTTGTTTTGTTAATTGTTTGTTGTTTTGTGTTATATAATTTATAAATTAGTATTTGTGTTTGATTGGACCTAGCCACCGAGCACTTGTGCCTCTAAGCAGGTCGTAAATAAATTTATTTATTTTATTGAAATTCATTTGAAAACAACATGACATGACTTGTATACTTGATAGGGTTGTAGAACAGGCCCATCTTATATTACAATAGGTTAGCGATGGCTAAAAAGTGTCACAAAAAATTGTGATGTGATCATATCACATATTACTTACTCTTATCTCTGCATGTAAGAGAAAGTTATGTGATGTGCTGTTATTCCTCTAGTTTTTTATATTAGATTAGTTGCACCTCATAAAGAGACATTTTGTTCAACCGAATTTAACTTTTTTTAAAAGATGCTTAATTTTGACCTTTTTTAAAGTGTCTTTCTGGTTCAAGTCCAGCAAAGTTTATATGTTTAAAATTATTACATCTTTTTGTGTTTCCACGACGGATTCTTGTCGACTTATAACTTGTTTTTTTGCTTCATATACTAGGGAGTTGCATTAATTTGTGCCGTGAATAGATGATTGGATCGCTTCAAAAGAAAGGTTCTTCCATCGAGGGATCCAGCTTTTACCAGAAAGATGGCAACAAGTTGTTGAAATCTATGGCAATTATTTTGATTGATGTTCGATTGTAACATATTATAAAAATAATAAATCTTTCAAAAAAACGGCACGAATTAATCTAACCGCCTAAAATAAAATTCTCCCTTCACAGCCCGCAAGGGGTTGAGAAATGTTACCTTGCCGCCTTGTCGGTAGTGGAGGTGTTGGCTTAATTAAGTAAAAAAAGCTGTCTGAAAATTTGAAGAATTGGCAATTGCTAAAAAAGATCAAACAAAATTCCAAAAATGAAGGGAAAAACAAAAAAGGTCGCTTAATTATATTTTTGGATGTATATCAAAAAAATTGTTTCTGCCCTGTTCTTTGTTGCAGAGGTATAGGTCTCATCTCACCAAATGTCAGTGGTTCGCTTCCCGTTCTGAGCTACAAAAATTTATTTAAATAATATTGGATACCAAATGATTTAAATAAATATAGACGGAGCCTAAATGGCCTCATAAGGTTTAAAAAAATTAAATAAATTGTTTTAAATTAAATAACGGTAATGAATTGGGAATTTATGAAAATTAACTTCCTTATTTTTTTTTTAGATTAAAGGAAAAAAATATAAATTGGATCCCCATAATTAGCTTGAACTCTTTAAAGGCAAATAGGATTATTTTATTTATTCATTTTCAGTAAAAAGATCCAGGATGAGTAATAGAAGGATAGACCAAGCGGGACCGAGATCGCATTTCAAGAAGTGATTTCCCTAGCGACGAGTTTTCTCAATTCGTCTGATCGCAAATCAAAAAGTGCTTAATGAAGTCTCTCTGTAGAGAACGGGGGAACCCGTCGGTTATTCGCTAATCCTATATAACTCAAAGATCAATAATAACAAAAAGGACCTGAAGGGATTCACTTACTAAAACATAAAAATAACAAGCATTACTGATGTTTATCTTGCTTTGATTAGTGTTTGCTCAACGACAGGCAGCCGTCAAACGCTCGAGCGACCAACCATGAAAGGATTTTATCTAAAACAGATAACAACAGAGAGACAGAGAGAGACTTTTATTTAACTAAGTGATAAATGATTGTTAATTATAAATATAAATAGTAGAATATGCAAAAATAAAAACAAAGTTTATATATTATAAAAATAAATATTTATTAAAATTTACTTTATCTTCGCAATTGGGGCTCACACCTTTGAGTAAGCGGATGGTAACAACAGGTTAGCCGAGAATTCTCTTACCTCCAGCCTCCTCTCTTTAATCAAGAGATATGCGAGTTTGATCTTTTTCTCAGATTATAGCATTTCCGAGGGGGAGGGCTCCTTCCCTAAATATGTCTCTATTAAAAAAAAAATACAAGCATAATAAAGGTCGAATTAAGGTTTTTATCTCTTCTAAGAGTTCAAAAGAAATAAACAAGATGATGCTAAAACAAATTATTCGTAGTTCCTGGTTTAGTTGCCAGTAGCAATAAATGGTCAGGGGAATGATGGATTTGTAATCAAAAAAATGATAGGGACCTTATTTTAAAAATAAATATTTTCAATTAAATTTTTATATTTTATACTAAGAAATTTATTACTTTTTAGGGGAGAGGCTGAATTTATATAATTAATTAATTTTTATAATTTTCTTTTCCTAATTTATTCTTTTCCTATTTATTTATAAATTAGAAAAAAAATTTAAATTTATATTTGGAAATTAATTTTATTTTTATATAGTGATAGATAAACAATAATCTTTTATCGCTATTTTAACATTAAATAAAATATTTTTCTCCTTAACACATATTATTGTTAGTATTTGATTCATTCAATAATTGAGGAACTTCTTTGCTAGTTAAAACATTATTATAAACGTTTACACCAAAATTTATTACATCATTCAATTCTTGGTGGCAGGTTTTTTCTAAAAACATGGCGATTTGTTTTTCATAAAGTCCTAATGTCTGTTCAGCTAAACCCTTCCAAATTAATAAAATTTATTAATATAGGTCTTTTATAAATAGACTTATACATTAATTTACTTACATTTTTAAAGAGTAAATATTTATTATATATTTTAAAAGTCTCTTGAAAAACTTTTTGTTGCAGAATGGCCATTTTGCTGGTAATTTCACTCAAACTTGTAGAAGGAATATTGACTTTACTTTTCCTTGGAGTAAACTTTATCTGGAAATTTGGAAAAAATTATTAATTAAGAGAGGAAAAAAAAATTAAGAAAAAATTGAAAAAATCTTGTAAAAAAATATTAATTTTTTTTTTTTTTGGGGGGGGGGGGCAACAATACACAAATCTTATATTAAAATAATTTTTTTAATGATAAAATATTCCTTGGAGGTTGCAGTAGGGGGGTTGCCAATTACGACTAACCCATCACCAGTAGATCACATCAGGAAAAACCAACACAGTTAAGATTCGAACACGCAAGTGTAAATGGTTATCTTTGTTTCTAAATGTAAAGTTCTAGACGTTCAATATTAATCAAACTTATCAAAAAATCTTTTTTTTCACTCATTCCCTATTCCGAAAATTGTCTGAGTACCCCTAGCCTGATCCTAGGATATAATTATAAATGTAAAAATCCTATCAATACTTTAAAATATTTTATATTTAATATTTTAGATGGATTGTCAGAGGTTTGTTTGAAATAGTTCGTGCTTTTCAAACAACGCCCCATAGACTGTAAAAAGCCAGTCAATATATCGTTTAAGATAAATCATTTTTTCGAGATGAGTTTGTGTTTGGTTGGACATAATTTGCCTTTATACTTTAGAATTTTAAATTTAAATATTTAAATTGTAAATCTAATACTAATAAAATAAGAGGTTATAATTACTCGTCTATTAGTCTGAATGGATTGTGAAGCTTCTTTTTCATTTATAATATTTCTCTTTTTGGATGGAAATTTTATTTTGATTTTTTCTTTGGAGTTTAGGGTCTAGAAAAGTGAAATTAGAAATTTTAATTTTACAAATATTTCTTTAGAGGTCAGCTAACTATGAATCGCCAATGTCGGATGAAGCCTCAGGGATTCAGCGGAAAGAAATGCACAAAATCCACGATGCTTCACCTGGATTTATGAGTTGGGGTATATGATTCCAAAAAAAATTAGATAAAATTTTGTAACGATATTTAGGATATACTAAGCTAGAGCCAGAAATATTTTATATAAAAAGGAACCAAAAATTTGGCAACGAATAGAATTATAGGATATCTAAAACCACAAAATACATGTATGCATCTTGATAGAGCACATTTTTCAGGAATGCAACAGCAATTCTTTTCCTTGGAGAGGAAAAATGCACTGAAAAGGATATAAATCAATTATTAGAAACATTGGTGATGCGTATATACAAAAAACAAACATAGCGATTCACGATTTTGATTGCCGACCTCGGTTTTAACTCTACATTTAATAATAATTTTAATATTAAAATATCAAAAAGAATACTATACTCGTTTCTTGTTTCTATTGTTTTGAGTATCATGTGTTTTCTTTTTATCATCGAGATTTTCAATTTTGACATTTTTCTTTAGAGGCGGAGAGTTTTTTTTTATTTCCTCCTTAAATTTTGTAAAAAAAAAAAAATAAATGCATGGAATTAGAATTTTTAAAAATAGTTAAAATGTATATATGGCCATATGAGAATTACAAGTCGCGACCAAAGTTTAGCACCGATTCAAAATTTGGGTTTCTAGCATTTTATTCTCAAGCATCATTATTTTTTAGCAGATTTTATTTTTCTTTTATAGGAAAACATAAGTTTACTATAAGGATATATATTTATTTAAACAATGTATAATAAAAAAATTGACAATATTATGAAAGACAAAGAATAAGTTTTTCTAATATAATGAAATATATATTAAAATCTTTATTTATAATGGGTTTAGTAACAAAAAATAAAATTAAAAGGTAAAATGAAGTTAATACTTAATTGGATAACCTTTATTCGCCAGAAAAGATTTGATTCCTCTTGGCACGAAAGCTGCACATTCCTCTTGTGATGTACAAATATTGCAAACTTTGAACTTCTTAAGAGTCTTTATTGACTTGCACTTTAAATCAAGTTTGGATTTGATTTCCAGCCATAAATTCTCCATTAGGTTTAGATCTGGACTGTTTCCAGGTCAGGCTAATACCTCAATATCATTGTCATTGAATCACTCCTTCACTGTTCTTGATGTATGGCAGGGAGCATTGTTTTGCTGCAAGATATTACATTCTAATAATCTCATAGAATTCTTCAAATTATGTTCTATATGTTTATTTAAATGTTGCCATTCATCCTCTGCTTGCCATTTAGAAATTCGAAACCCAATTTTTGCAATGAGCCTTGAGCCTCGCTGGTTGCCACTGATAGTCACAATTCTCACTCTGACTTTCGGTTAACTGTTTTACCTCATGGCAAATAATGAATCTTTTATAGAAAATTAATATAATACTTTTATTTAAAATTTAAAAAATACGCATTTTATAGACATTTTTAAATCTGAGTTGATTAATTAACAAAAAAGACAAAATTTTGCATAGGTGCTAAATTTTTGTTGCGACCTATATCTTGTATCAAGTATCCTTTAAATTTTTTCATATTTTAGTTCAGAACTGTTTCCAATACGATATTCTAGTTATATCCACATAATTTCTCCATTGGTAATTCCAAATTGGTGCAAGATAATTCTCGTATAGCGATTTAATAATAAATAAATTAAGAATATAATTACCCTTAATTTAAAAGAGGATTTGGGTTGAGAACTCTTTTCTATATTTTTCTCCTTACTCAAAGGAGCAAAACTGTTTTTGGACTTCTCTAGACGTGGAATCTGTGAAGGAAGAAAAAATTACTGATGTTATTATACAAGGCCCTGGGGGCAAATGAGTCCCTTCTCCACATGACAATCATGGAAACCAAAATCGTTAGAGGAAAGCTAAAGTATATAGTAAAACTCTTGATCTAACGATTAGTGATTTGCTTCCCATCATGCGTGCACGATAAAATTTATCTAAATTTTATTAACTACCAATTAATTTAAATAAATATGAACCAATTCTATATGATCTCAGATGCTGAAAAAGATTAAAAATTCCCAAACTACAGTGTTGTATTTAAATTCTATTTCTTATAACAACAATAACAGACGAAAATAGATTTAAGGTCTATAAGAATAGAGTGCTTAGGAAAATATATGGACCCAAGATGAAGAATCAGGACGAAGGTTATATAATGGCCAACTACATGTCTTATACCAGATATCGTTAGAAAAATTAAGATTGGCCCGTCATAAAGAAGAAAGAACGCCATTTAGGAATTATGAAAACCAGTAAGTAAAAGGCCTAGTTGGGGTAGATATATCAAGATCTCGTAGAGGTAGAAGAGAAGGATTAGGATTGAATAGTCCTAGCTCTAGGGAAGATGGATGGTGATGAGAGATTGTTATGAAAGTGATTAGCTCGCAAGCTATTTTAGAGTCAAAATATAATGATAATAATAATAATAATATATTTATATTTATATATTTATATTTATTAACGCTCACTAGAATAAAAAAATGATACAATGGGCTTGATTTCATAAAAAAAAAATAGATAATAGATATAATGATTAGGAACCAAATAGTGAAAACCAATTGTTTTTTCTTTTGCCCCTGTGATTTTATATTAATTTTCAAAGTGGACATAAATTTAAACGCGCCGGAAATAGCCGATCGAAGCTAAAGTTGAAGTGTGACGTCACATTGTATATCCTTTTGAGCGCATTGGATGTTCATTGCTTCATAGTTTTTCATTTGGTTTGTTTGATTCTTAAGCCTGTCTTTAACTTCAAATTGGAACACAAATTAATACAAATAAAATAAAATATACTTATATATTTTGTTATAATTATAAACAAGTTTGAGTGATTTTATAAGAACTGATAATCAAAAAATATAAAATAATTTAATATTTGACAACTCCAGGTTAAAATTTTTAATAATTATAATGATATTTCTTGCATTTAGGTCGATGAGAAAATCATATATTAATTCAGTTATGTATTGTGAATATATAAGTGGTTTTAGAGTATATTGTGTAGATTTTCCCGATTTTTTATTTAAGATAAAGGGTTTGGATAATTCTGATGCCATTTTATTAAATTGGCAACTTCTATTTCCTTTTACGATTTGTGCTGGACCAGGATGGTTTCAAAACAAGTGTTCTTGGACCTTATTCTATTTCTGATTCTTTTGAAAATATATTTGTGGCTTCATTTGTGTTTTCTTCTAATTTATAATTAATTCTTTTATATCTTCGAAATTCTGGTTCTGTTCTGGCTATTCTCTTTTTGTTTCTATCCGGTTGACATTCAAATTTATTTGGAACGACATCAGATTTTAATTTTATACTTTTTTGCTGGCCTCCAATCTTCTTCAACCTACAAAAACAAACAAATTAATTAAAAAATTTTTACTTCTTGACTATATGAAAATTTATTTGTGAAATAGATAACTTTTCTAATAATATAGAAAACCCATGGGGCGGGAGGTAATCGAAAATGAACATTAAAGGAAATAAATTATTAATAAAACAAGCAATATTTATCTATCTATACATAGCATATTAATGCTAAGTAAGGATAAGTTTGGATTACCAAACTTTTTTTATTCTTTGTTTTAATTTATTTCCCTCTTAAATGTTTATATATATACTGTATATATATATCTGAATATCGCCTTTTTTTAAAGAATACTTACATTAAAATGATCTTCGCAACATGAAAGATGTGATTTTTTTCAAACGGAAAAAATAGTGAAAACATTGAAAAATAAAATAGACTTGCTAGTTGACAGTAAGATACAAAACAATAATTTTTTTTTCAAAACCATACTAAAAAAAATTGAAAATGTTATAATATTGAAAAGTCAAAAAATACTTTCCCTTATCCAAATACTAACCTTGTCAGTACAAATGATTAATTTCTTGATAAATTCCACTCAGAACAGAGGAAAGTCATAAGGAACACCGAACAAATATAAATTGAATGCAAGGAGAGCAGAGAACAATAAAAACATGCCTCGAGCTAATGTATTGGAGAATATACTACGTGCTTCATTTCCGGCTATTTCTCGCTTTTTTTTTTTCAGAAAACACCATATATCTCCGTAAATATTTTTTGATCAAATGATTATTTTACAAAAAGCCTTCGATATTAACAAAAAAAAAAAAAAAAATATGGAAACAAACCCATTAATTAGAATTAATTTTTCTAAATTGTCATGTAAAGATAAGAGTTAAGGAATTTTCAAATAAGACATACATAAGGAAAAATCATGTGATATTGGTCCGTTTGGTTTGAAAAAATGTTCTTTCGTTATTATAAAATAATATGTAGGTATTATTTTAGTTTGAAAAAATACTTATTGATTCAGATAAAATGAAAAAAATTTACCTTTTTTAGAACAGAACTTTCAAGATTAACTGGGTGTTTAAGAATATCAACCAAAGCAACGACAGGTCTAAGATTAAGTTTGTTTAAAGATTTTTTAGAGGTCATCGCAGTTGATCTTGTCAAACGAGTAGATTTCCTGGATCTCTATAAATGAAACAAAAGAGAATTTTAATAATAAAAGAAAATTATAATTTAAAACCATCAAATATTTATTTAATTAGTCAGGGTCCATTTTTTTAGTGGGATAGAGTCAAATTTGTCCTGTTATCAAACTCAGGATTTACGGCTTATCCGTACTGACAGGCGTGCTGTTCTTTGTACAAAATCACTAACATCCGTTTACAATAATTTTTACTCGAGGTTTCTATTATTAGAGATAATAATTCTGGGGTCTGTATATGGGTCCCACCTATGGACTTCTACTTCTCAGGAGGCCCTCTCCTTGACGCGATTCAAAAGAGTGCGGTGAGAATAATCGGAGACAATTCTCTTACTGCCTCCTTGCAGCCACTCGAAGCCACAAAAGTGTCTCTGCATTGACACTTATTTACAGGTATTTACATGGTCGATGTTCTGCAGAATTAAAGTTCATCATTCCTGCCAAAGCGACGTTTGTCGGCAATACAAGGGAATCAATGTCCCAACATCCCAATGTCGTTAAACTCGTGACTAATAGAACTAGTCCATTCCAATCTTGCTTGATCCCCAAGATTGGAACATCCTTTCTACTAGTATCTTTCCAAAAACTTACAATCTCCATTCTTTCAAATCCAACCTCAACAAGCACCTTTTAAAATTCCCACTCAGCTCTTACTCCTGTTCTTTCTGGTTGCATGTGATCAGTGTGGTCTTTATACCGGGCCTTATGCTTCCATATAAAAAAAAAATTTGTAGTGTGATCGGATATGGGAGTCGGTTTGAAAGAATGGTCTCGTTTATTGTCTTGACTAATGTTAATGTTTATATTTTCTTATGTTTATAATTTGCTTAACTCTGCTATATTAACAATCGAAGCATATTTTGTACTAGAATCTAATCTAAATAAAAAAGGGAAATGAAGATAAAAAACTTCTTTCAGGGTATAATAAAAAACTTTTGGGTAGAAAGAGCTCCTTTTTCTCTTCATTTCCTTAATAAAATTATGACATTCCATAACTCTAAAAAAAAAGTTTTGAAAAAAGAAACATTTTAGGAAAAGTACAATAGCATTCATAGGAAGCAAGGATCTTTTGGAAAATCATTCCAACCAGTTGGATTTGCGAAGTAGAAGAAGCTTTGCATATATTCACCAGAAGAATATATATATAATTTCTCATATCTAGAGAACGAATTTTTGTACTATTGCAATTTTTTGCTAAAAGATAATTATAGATTCGTTTCCTACTTTTTTTTAAAATAAAATATATATAGAATTTATATTGCTCGAAAATGTATTTTTTTTTTTGTGACTTAATTCTATGAATTTATATTTTAATAACACTAATCTTGAGTTTTTTCAATAAGTCATAATAATATAAAAAAATCCTATTCTCTTCATATTTCTAATTTTTGTTTATTTATTTTTTTCATTTCTCTATAGAAATGGGTCAAACCTTTTGAAAATACTTTTTGATCAATAAATATACCAAATGTGGGACTCCATGATGAGGACTGAATATTCCAGGAGGATAGGAGAGTAGTGACAAGGCGTGTGATAAATAAAATTTTATTCGTCTCAAAAAATATTTTAATTATCAATTGAAGCCTTGACACTATTCCCGTCTGCTCCTAGAATAAATATGCATTTAATTTAAACTTTGTAATAATATCAAATCAATTTTGTTCTGTTATTCAATTTTCAACTAATTTATTTTATGAAGTCCAAATAAAAATGCTAATTTAGAAGAAAAAGGAGATAAGATACCAGCTTTTTTGTTCAATAAGAAACTTTATTAACATAATATTATATATCGGCTCATATGACATGCGCCATCATCAGTGTTACAATAGTTAGTCTAAATAATATTATTTAAACCCTTTTGCAAGTAATTATGGTTATTAACAAATTGTTAATAGCAAATTTACTTTGAACTGGACAAAATTATCGCTTCACTTTATTTTTTCATCAGAAAATTTATTTTAATAAAAAGGGCGACTATCTTATATTAAAAATAAAAAATAAAAGTGTTTACCAATATGATACAGTAGTTTGTTTTTATTTTTAAGAATTGAAATTTTATTTTATTTTCTATAGAAAATGCATAATTATTAAATGTCAGTCTTAATAATTTTTAAAAATAGTCGTCTTTAATTCAATAAAAACTATAATTTCTTATTATTTATTTACAAAAAAAAAAATCTGGTGACTCATCATCTCTTGCTCTTCTATCTTATAACTTCATTAACACGATATGGCTTTGAGCCTATCAAGTTTTGAAGCAATTCTTGAGGGACTCTTTCCCATTCTTTCATGCTTTATCTTGGAAGCACAGGACGAGCTCTTAAGCTCTTCCAAATAGTTCATTTAAGTATTCATTTACCATTCTGGCAGTATGAGGCCTGTCATTATCGTGCAACATTAAGAATTTTTCAACAATAAAAGTGGCAAATGGTACCACGTAATCTTTTAGGATATCTCTGCATTTAACGATATCCTAGAACATACAACTAGGTACATTTCTCAAAGTTTATTCATCTCCACACCATAAATTAGCCACCACGAGAGATGTTATACTCTGCATATCTTTATCTAGTCTCCATACTCCACCTCTTTGCCTTCTATCCGGAGAGTGTAGGACAAATCGTGATTGGTCTGTAAAGAGAACATTCTTTCAATCCTTAACCATTATTCTTGCATAAATATTCTATGGGTTGTCGTGAGGAAGGATACTGTGTTGGGTCAGATAAATCTTCTCCTTACTGTTTGACTTGAAATTTGGACATTTCTTCCCTTTTCAATCAAATTTCTAGGTTGATTTGCTAATAAAAATAGTTTTTTCTAATCTCATTAAACGGTTATGTCTTTCCAGAACCGGTCCATGAATTTCTTAAGGGGGAGGGAGATTTGAAAACTTTTATGAGAAGTATGGTGAGTGGAGTATTGCCCTCAAATCACTTTTAAAGATAACCTAGTTCTAAATTAATTTATTTTATGAATACATTTGTTAATGTTTCATAGTTTAGAGGAATAAAAAAAATATAAATATTTTAATTTTTTACACATTCAATTGGGAGGGGATAATCCCTATCTGAGGGGGGGGGGGGGGCGTGCTGTCTCTTTTCGTTGTAGCTCTCGGACGACTTTGACCTCCTTGAGTAGCTTCTTGTTTCCCTCTACCGAGTTATTCTCTAGAAACGATTGTTTTGAGTAACCGTTCGGCAACGAAACATTGGCTTACTATAGCTTTCAAGCAACCTCACGAGAGAAATGGTACGTTATTATTCTGGCAAAAAAATAAAAAAGCAAAGAAATAATAAAATAAAATGAATATATTTTAGAATGTAAATAAGATGAATTTTGACAAATATTTATGCATTTTCTTTTGAAAATCAAATAAAATTTCAATTCTTAAAATAAAAACTATTGTACCTTATTGGTAAAACCCTATATATATATATACTATTTTTTGAATAAGAGAGTCGCCATTATTAGATATAATTTCATGATGCAAAAATTAAGTGATGCGATAATTTTGTCCAGAAAGTTATAAATAATGGTAAATACAAAACTTTGAAATGATATGAAATGAAATGAATAAAAAATGATGGCAGTATTAGATAAGGTATCAAATAAAATAAGACACTCAAAAATAAAAAAGAAAATTATTTGAAACTTACAGTCGACTTGGCCATCATCTATATCTCAATAATTAATATATAATCCAAATTAAATAGATTAAAAATGGTAAAATATATAATAATTAATTTCTACCAACAATGAAATAAATATTTATGTGAAATTATGGATTAATTAACAGGAAATGCTATTTTTTCAATTCACCACCAAAGTCAAGTGGGCTAAAAAAATTATTAAAATATATTGATATTATTTTAAAAAATTTTATTTTTAAATGCAATAATTTTAAAAATTTAATTTTTTTTTTTTAAAAACTAAAATAGATTGTTTTTCGTTCCCTTTTAGGATCTTTTTAATTTTAGGTTCTTTTGAACTAGTTGATTCGGAAATCACACATTTCTATCTTTTCTATTAAAGCAATTAATTTTTTTTTTAAGGCAGATTAAGTCTTTTCGGCATCTGAGGCCATTTAGACTCCGCCCACATTATATATATTATTATATTTATATATATATTGGTAGCCAATATAATACATTATTAGACATAAATCATTTGTTAAGCTTTTTTAAAATGCCAATACCGAGAGAAACAAAATAAAGAGACTGGTAGCCTCATGGGAATTTGTGGTTTCTAATACACCTACCATATGTAACTCTCTTAGTTTGATGGATTATACTTTGGTAGATTTTTACCAATTAATTTTAGAAACAAATTCATTAATTAATTTTTTTAACACAATGCGATTTGAATGAAAAATTTTTTTACTTAAAATACACTTATAATTGTTAGATTGTCACAATAAAATGACAGTACGAAATTCATCATGATTGCTCACATAAAAGAATGGTCTCCTTTGCTTCTCTTATGTTTTTCAGCTTTATGCAGATGTTTATTTTTTTGGCTGGGATATCCAACAACTGTTTTAACTAGGATCTTTTGGAATTTGTCATATTAATGAATGTCTTTTTAGAAGTATGTCGTATATATAATAATATGATTTGCTTCAGCATGGTACGTTGAGATGGACCGGGAACTTGGTGATCTGAATCGTGTAACAGCCCAAGTCGAATGGCAATTAGCAACTCAACCAACGCAAGATATTTTGGACGTTGCAGAACGCATTGGCTCTCTCAGAGCCTCTTGGAGAAATGCTTGGTGCAAAAAGAAATTACCTTTCCAACGCAGAGCTTTTCTTCTTTGTAGAGGTCCAGCATATACTCCAATGCAGGCCAGGTATTCTACTTAATTTATTTTTGTTTTCTTAGTATTTATTCTATCTATCCTTCCATGAATAAAAAAAAAAAATGGGGGTCAGAAGTAGTCTATCAGATTTTCTTTTCAAATCTCCATTTTTTTCTGCACTTTGTATTTTAAAAATATTTAAACTCACTATTTTAAGGCTTGAATTAATACTTTTCCTATATGTATAGGATAGCTCTTATAATTTTGAATTAAAAATTCTTTTCAATAGGCTTTTGAGTCGGACTTTAGGAGAACTTCATTCAATATATACTAACGCTCGTTTATGTATCCCTGGGAGAAAGCATTGCTTCCCGGGCGAACCTCATCTTGAAAGAATTATGCGAGAAGTACGAACTCCAGAAATTCTTCTCTGGGCCTGGCACGGCTGGAGAAGGGTAGTTGGACCTAAAGCACTCCGTCTCTTTCCAACATTAATTGCTCAACTAAACCAAGGAGCTCAAAATAATGGTAACATTTATTTTTATTTGATGAATTTTTTAAAAGATAATAAAAATCAAGAGGGCTCTGTGGAGGAAACGGCAGGGTGTTCGCATCCCCTGCAGGAGGGATTTTTTCATTAAATAAAAATATTTTATGTAAACAAACCTCAAGTATGCCGTGGATTGGAACATTGGATCCCACTACAATAGAGCCTACAGAAAACTCTACGAGGAGAGGGAGTTGCTGTGACACCCCGTCCTATTGAAGGATCGTAAAGAAAGATTCCCTCTCAATGAAGCACTCTTCGCAAGGAGTAGGCTACACGCCGGTGCTGAGAGAGTCCCTCCTCAAACTAGAACATCCTCCCTAGCATAGGTTAAGTTGGTTGAAAGGGACCGAGTGGAATTAGATATAGGAGTACTTAGACTAAGGCCAGAGGTTGGCTGGGTTTGAGGTGTATGTTCCATACATGAAAGCACCCGGGTAAACGGGGCCGCGGTAGGTGGGCCTATACGCTCCAAATGAAATGAAAAATTCAAACTATTCAAAAGGGAGAAGTTAAGGAAATTAGCATCTTCCAGAGGAAAGCAAATAATCTGCTGTGACGGCCTCAAATCACACAACTTTCTCTTACTCAAGGTAAGGAAAATTATGTTAGGTGCTTTCACACCAGATTTTTTGCATCAAGCCCCCTTGGTAGCCGGTTCTCAATTTTATTTAGTCTTTATTTGTAGAGATTTTTCGTTTGTGAGTATTAATCAATTATTAAAATTATAAAAAAATTAAATTAAATTTGCAATTAAATTACGTTTATTTTATTTTTTTAAGTCTTTTTTTGGCATCTTTTTTATACTCCTTCCTTATTTATTAAAATTAATGGGTACCCAATATAATTTAAATAAATTTTTCTCGCTCAGGACGGGAAGCGAACCACTGACCTTTGGTACGTCAATCCAGACCTCTAGCTCTACACCAGGGGACAGGACAGGGCATTCCGTTTTTTATAAAATATGGGAATTAAAAATACTTATATTTTGCTACCATGGCAACAGTTTTCCTATCTTTTCTATAGGATACTTAAAATCCAAAATTGAGGGTTCCCACTATTTTGAAGTAGAAAATGATTAATACATCTTAAAAATTATCTAATTTATTATTTATACACAAATTTAATCAATATTAGAGTAGTTTATAAGAGAAAATCGAAAAAACTAAAAAAGTACATCAGTAAAGTACTAGTTCTCTTTAGCCGATTTTATTGAAAAGCCTAGAGTTGCATGCGTCGAGAGTACCTAGCTTAAATGTAAAATTTCAGCCTCGTACGTTTTTTCGTTTTTGAGAAATCTTGATCACAGTAAGACACCTACGCACAGACAGACCATTTTGCCAGACCAATTTTTTTAGATTCAAAACATGTATTTCCGTTGAAATCTCTACTTTGATTTTTTTGGCGATCACAATTTTTTTTTCTCACCATATATCTATAGGTAAAAGAAAGAAAAACATTATCCCTCCATCATAAATTTTTGTTATTTGGATATTTTCATTATATAGAAGACCAGGGGAATTATTAGAAAGGATCTTCTGAAGAGATCAACATTTTCTTTTTTTTTTTTAAGAATTATAGGTCTATGTTATATTATTATGCGACGTTATCAATTCAAGCAGAATTTCTTATGTTTGGCGTGTAGGAAAAAAATCATTTTTTTTATTTTAAATCAGAGTTGAATCAGATTTATTATTGAAATTTCTTTTATTCTTTAGTTACTTTAGTATTTATTTTTAAAATATAATTTTTAATTCAAATAAAATATTTATTTTCTTTTAATTTTTTTTTTTTTTTCAGGTTACTCAGATATGGGAGAATGTTGGCGAGAAGAAATGGAAATCAAAAATTTGGAATTAGAAGCGAGATCATTATTAGAGAAAGTTCAACCTTTGTATCAAATGCTTCACGCAGTAACCAGATATGCTCTTCGTTTATATTATGGTTCGGATCTTGTTGCAGAAAAGGGACCCATTCCTGCACATCTTTTAGGTAATTATGAAAATTGATTATACAATAGAAAAGGCAAGGGAAGTTTCTTTTTATGAAAATTATTAATTTTTTTATTCCTCGAGGATCCTTAAATTAAATACGTATAATGATAAAATATTAGACAAAATAAATTAAGGAATTGAATAAATTCTATTGCGTCCTGATTTGAATCCATTTATCTCCATTTGTTCTCTTATTGAATTCTCTACTCTCCTGATTTGCATAGCAGTCGCTTTGTACAGAGACAATATGAGATTCTCATCAAATGGAATTCTTCAAAAAGTAAGA
Source organism: Anisolabis maritima (assembly GCA_010014785.2). Classification (NCBI taxonomy): domain Eukaryota; kingdom Metazoa; phylum Arthropoda; class Insecta; order Dermaptera; family Anisolabididae; genus Anisolabis; species Anisolabis maritima. Next base: position 6,838 of record JAAAKE020084224.1, on the reverse strand, counting down.
ACTTTTATGATAAAATAAATTTAGTTTATTTCCCAAAAAATCATTTATTATTTGATCAAAAGTTAAAAAAAATATATCAGATATGATAAATTAAAAACCATATTTCTAAATCTTGTAAATAAATAACGAAAATAATTTCTCAAATGTGTATTATGATCACCCTCGCTTATTGGCATCTCACGAAAAGGAGTTGTGTCGCGGTGTCCTTCTGGAATAGATATTCAGAAAACATTTGTCCTCAATGATATCCTCACTTTTCAGAAGGCTATTTGCCGGAGCTGGCTCTATCTTAGCCTAAGTTAAATTGTATAGGCCTTGGATGGAAATATGGGTTTGGTTTGTTATCTATAAATAAATTTACAAGAGAAAAATCAATTTAAAAAATTGTTAACTTATCATTGGTATAAATAATTGAAAAAGGTAAATTCCCACAAGTATTCTATGCATCTACTTCCTCTCTGATAGGAAAGTACACTCACCAGATTCATGTAAAACTATTAAATTTTTAATCATATTTAAATGATTTATTTATTGAGCATCTAAAGGCTGCTTGTTTGTTGATTCCATTTTTTTCTTATACTAATTTAAAACACAACACAAATCTCTTTTCTTTCTTAAATGATTAATTAGGTGTTTTCTTATCTGACTATTTTCTAGGCAACATGTGGGCACAAAGTTGGGATTCGATAGCTGACATAATACTCTCTTTGGATCCGGATCTTCAAAAGGCAGATGCAGGCCGAGATGTGACTGAAGCAATGCGCTCTCGTAATTATTCTATTCAAGATATGGTTCGACATGCCGAAGATTATTATATATCCCTTGGATTCGAACCCATTTCTTCAATTTTTTGGGAAAAATCTCAATGGCAAAAACATTCGCCAAATGCCAGCTGCCATGCTTCTGCTGCCAATATGTATACAGGAAATGACTTTAGGTAATTATTTTTCTACTTTCTGTTTCATTCTAATTTGTCCAATAGCGGCTAGGGGCGAATCTCGACTTTGTGAATTAACTTGATTTTGTAAATTCTTTTACAAGATCAGAAAAAAGAAGAAAGTAATTTTGCAAATTTCCATTAACAATTAAATATATTTTTAAGAAAAAGGGAGGGGGATTTGTCTAATCATTGAATAATACTATAGGGTTTTCGTAAAGAATCAGAGAATTATGCAGTATCCCTCCATGCTGCGATGCTTATAACTCATATTAAATATTTTTTTTTAAGATTATTACTTTGTGCCGAGGTGACAGAACAAGATTTCTATGTGGTTCACCACGAGTTGGGCCACATTCATTATTACATGGCATATCGTCATCTGCCTGTTATCTTTCAGGTGAGTTGACATTATTTTAAAAAGATTTTATTTAATGATCTTTTTATTTTTTAGGATGGAGCTAATTCAGCTTTTCAAGAAGCAGTGGGAGATGCTATTTGGTATGGTGTTAGCACTCCTCAACATATGGAAAGACTTGGACTTGTAAATGATACTTTAAATAGCCAAAGTAAGACAAGACATCATTTGAATGCTTGAAAATTAATTTCAATCATATCAGGAATCCAAAAAAATTAATCTTATTTACTTCATGACTTACTGTTTTGCAGCTGGGGATTTAGCTTTTTTAGTTCGTCAAGCTCTAGGGAAAATCCCTCAATTACCTTATAGTCTTGCCATAGATCTTTGGCGTTATGAAGTATTCCGTGGAAATATTCTTCCAGAAAGGTAATTTGTTATGTTAGAGAAGAGATTAGTTATATTAAGAGTTAATTTTATACTCAATATATTTTAGCTACAACGAGAAATGGTGGTTCCTTCGCAAAGATCTTCAAGGAGTTGATCCACCTTTTCCAAGACTTGAGGATGACTTTGATATTGCTAGCAAATTTCATGTAGCGGACAATATACCTTACATCAGGTATTATTATTATCATATGAATATTATAAATAAAGATGAAAAAAAGAATGACACCTTTCAAAAACCAAATTTTACTTTCTCACGTATATATGAAATATTATTATATAGCAAAAAAATCGATGTCGAGATTTCAACGGATATACTTTTTGAGGTCCCCTGAGTCTAAAAAAATGGGTTTCGCAAAATGGTCTGTGTTGTGAACAAGATTCCTTAAAAACGAAAAAACGTACGGGGCTAAAATTTTATATTTAATCAATAAAATCGGGCCCTATCTGTACACTAAAATAATTAGTCAGTGCTATCTGAACTGAAAAAATTTTGCTTTTCTTATATTTCTTTATAAAATGGTCTTAAAATTCATTTTATTATTGATATTATTTTAATATATTTTTCTAGAAGGGGCGCTTTCGCTCCAGAATTTATATATAAATTAATTTATTTTTTAGGTATTTCTTCAGTAATTTACTCCAAGTTCAAATTTTTAAGGCCCTCTGTCAAATTTCTGTAACTGGCAGGGCAGGTACTTGGCATTTGCCGTTACCCCTTCATAGATGTGATATCTATGGCAGTAAGGAGGCTGGAAAGCGGCTCAGGTAGATATTTTTAAAAAAATTTCATTTTTTAACGTTTATTGAAAATCTTGATTTTGCAGAATTCTAATGGAAATGGGGAGGAGTAAACCTTGGCCTGATGTTTTAGCCAGGCTTACAAACACACATAAATTAAGCGCAGAGCCTCTTCTTGAATATTATTCTCCTCTTTTAGATTGGTTGAAGCGAACTATTAATCGACTTAATATTCCTGTGGGCTGGAGTTAAAATGTAATTAATTTTCAAGTTCTCTTTTTTAAAAAGGTAATATTTGCTTTAATTTACCTTATTAAAAAAGAATAATTTATTTTAAAAAATATATTATATTAAATTTCCAAATTTCTAAATATTTATTTACATATTACAGAAATGTAAATATATATATACATTATAAATATATATGTATATGACAAAATATTATATATTATTTAAATATTTACAATCTAATCTCTCTGTAAATTAGAGCAAGAGAAAGTCTTTTGTGCGGCTAAATATGGTTTATGATCAAAAAAATTATATTTATAATTCATCAGCACAGCCACAGAAATAAATATTATCTAGAAAAACTATTAATAAACAATTTTAAATGTTTTAATGTTTAAATTAAAATTCCTGGATTTACATTTACTCTCCTCTCCTTTGGGTAGGTGATTATAAAGGGGCATTCAATGCTTAGCAATGTCTAAGACATAAAACAGTGTTTGCACAGAGATTCCAAAAATTTTTATATGCCTTTTCGTCTGGCGCTAGCGTACCTATTTACGCGTAGACAATGCTTTAAACTTTATGTATTGCTCTTAACCATTCAAACTTCAGCATATGAGACATGGATTGATAGTGGGTATCGAATTCATATCATTTATAAATAAATTAATAGTAATGTCATTAAATGTCTAAAGGTGTATATATGGCTTCAAAGATCAAAAAATAATAATAGGCCGCTTAGAAAATGCTTCTGGGCATGCCCGAAGTAAATTCCGAGAAATAGTGATCTAAATAATAAATTATAAAAGTATATAGTTTAGTTAGACTTTAGTAATTTATGTAACTGTTTTTAATTTAATTTATTCAATCCGAATCACTACTCCCTGAATACGAGCCTAACATTAGGAGTGCATTATTCGTTTTTGTTTCACTATTTGTATTTGTATTATTTGTTGTTGCTTGTGAAATGAAATTTGTTTCAACTCTACTGGTTATTGTTGATGTAGCAGTAGTTTTTTGACGAACAAGATTAATTCCAATGGGCCGTTTTGTCATTTGACCGATACTTCGATTCCATATTTGATCCGTTGCTTTTTCAAGGTGAATGGGTTTTGTTTGAATCTGAAATAATAATAAAACATTTAAAATATCTCTTTTTCTTCCCCCCATTTTTATATTATGAAATCATATTTTGGCCTTAAAACCAATAAAACTGGCAAAATATCCATATAGGTCTATTTTTTTTATTATATTTTAGTTTAATTGGGAGAACTATAATGGGATAATACATTTCAGCTTAGCAAAGATAAGGATATTTGAAAGGATACCGATGGAAAAAGATCTAAGGAAGTTAGAGATAGAATATAAAGTAATAAAAAAATAGCTTGGTTTGGGGTACATTCGGGAATACATATCTGGCAAAAAGGAGGTTAATGGGCTTAATCGACCAAAAGGAATTGAAATAAATAAGGGTAAACAATAGGATAAGAGAAAATAAAGAATTGGGAACTGGTAATAGATGGTTCCACAAGAAAGAAGCAAAAGTGTCTCTGGTAAATAAAAGGGGCCTATTTGAGTCAATGAAATTTAAAAAATCTAATAAAGATAAATAGTGAAATATTTATTATTATGGTAAGAGGCTATTTACCAAAGTTTGCTGTTCTTTAATATCTTGTTTTTTTTCATTTGAAATTTTTCTTAGTAGATTATTTAACTTCTCCTTTTCTTGTTGATCTACTTGTTCTCTTATTGCCTTTAATTGTTTGTCTATTGAATCTTCTAACTTTGATTTCTCTTTAACTTTTTCTTTAGATTTTTTTTCATCATTTTTATGTTTCTTTTTCTTTTTTTTCTTTTTACTTTGCGGTTCATCATCATCTTTTGGTTCGCTTTTAATTTGAACTTCATTTAGGAGTTCTTTTTTTGGTTCTATTTTAATGATATTTCCGTCAGCATCTATTTCTTCTATTATTTCTTCTTCTAAAATTCTTTTTTTTCCAAAAATAGATCTAAAATTAAAAAAAAATACAGTATTATTTAAAATAAATCGTTGATTGTAAAAACACGTTGTCCATCCGACGTCTGAGGGGAATTATAGCTGAAAATTTCCTCTAGAAAAATATCTTCTAATTAAGAAATAAAAATACGTCCGTTGATCACCAGTTATTGTTTTAGAGGTCCCTCTAATCCAGAATTAGCTATTGTCGCTTAGATTTAGTAGAATTCTCTACCCTTTGAAAAAAAAAAAAAATAATAGAAAATGGAAAATTTGACCAATGGTTCTCGAATTAATCCCATAAAACGTGCAGTTGCGAGCCCCTTATCCAAATTAATTATAACTTCAACCCTGCTCTGGAAAATTCTCTATGTATTGAAAAAATTTCATGAAAGTCCCCAATTGATTCCCGAATTATGCTATTTTTAATAAAATATGACTCTCCTCCCTATCTGAATTAATCATAGTTTAAAACCTGCTCTAGAAAAAAAGTATATTCAACATATTTCTAAAAATATTTAACTTCCGTACCGATCGATTCCCTGATGAGAAAAAAATAAAAAAAATATAATAATTACTTGATATATTTTTCATCTTCTGCTTCTTGTAATTCCTCGAGTCGTCGTTGAGCCTCTTGACTATCAAATTGAGACAGCATAGAATCAAAATCAACAGTCCTTTGACGTCGATTGAGGTCTCTTAATTCCTCTAAAGATTCTAAAAGTTCCAACTCTTGTTTCGATTGTTTAGTTCTGTTTTCAAGTAACTAAAAAATATAAATATATTATAAAAATATATTCATACGATAAAAAAAAGTGTAAATAAAAAAATTATATATATTTATAATATTAAGCAACATTTTCGCGAAAAAGAGACTGAGCATTTTGAAGTATTTTGGGAAGGGGATGGATAATTTTTCAGAAGGGAGGCACGGAATAATAGAAAGGGAGTGTAGAATTGAAAAAAAATAAATCAGTGAAACTAAAAATAGATGATTTTATAATTATTTCGCCAAATATTTTCGAAATCATAGAATTCTATGCTGCGAAAACTCAAAGAAAGAACTGTGAATTTAGTATCCAAAACAATGAGACAGTAAAGCAGACCGGATCTTGGAATAATCCTAAAAAATGGGATTAAATTATAGGAAGAACGCAGAGACGAAAAAAATTTCGTTGACCAACAAGAAAAGATCCAAAATGTTTTGATATTTCAACAATGTAAATATTATATATAGCTTCTAGGCTAACGTTTCGGTTCTGATTAAATATTTCTGCGTTAAGATCACAAATATTATATCTTCTGTGCTGGTTGGCTGGAGATTTTTAATTGGATTTAAAGATGGAAGGAGTCCGGATAAGCAACCAGGAGATTGAAATTAATGATTATTTCAAATAACTGACTATTCGCCGGGATTTCTGTCTTTAAAAAAACAAAGATAATATAATAGAAATTGTGTATATTTATATTGACAGCCATAGAGCTCTGATGATGGTAAATAAATTCCATAAATATGGAAACGACATCATAGGTGGAGGGGAGAACAAAAAGAAAATATATCAGCGGTTTTCTTTTATTTTCCCTTTAGCGCGATCTTCACTAACCATAATAAAAAAAGGTAGAGAAACAGTGAACTAGGCAGAAATACCTTCATTGGATTGGTAGCCTCATCTTCTTTTCTTTCATCTTCTTCTCTTTGTGCTTGCTCTTCAGCTAATTTGAGAGCCATAAAATTTCTTGTTGCTCCTGCCTCAATTTCATAATCTGTATTTCGAGGATCCGTTTTAAAAGAAATTTCTTGTAAACATCTAGTGCACTGAAAAAAATTATGATTTTATATTAATTAGAAATTAGTGGAAATAAAACATTTTGCAATAAAATTAAGTAAAATCAACTTAAGTTTTGATTTCGGAAAAATTGTTTGTGGGGCTGAGCAAAGTCAAAGTGAAAAACAAGTATTTTTCTTAAAATATAAATAGATATAAAATAGATTTAGCTATGACAAGTTTCGAAAAAAATTGTTAACGGAGAATGGAGCTAGGTGAGAAGCTTTTATTAAAAACGATATTTTCGGTTTCATGCTTATTGTCGTGCAATCCTTAAAATTAATTTTAATAAAATATATTTGTAT
>JAAAKE020084213.1:4780-22743 GCA_010014785.2 Anisolabis maritima | reverse complement strand
TAGAATAAATATTTATTGAGATATGAAACTACAAAAACACATCACATTAAAACCGACAAAACTTTTGAAACAACCTATAAAACAAAAAAGAATTAAGCAAGGAGAAAACAATATGAAGATTGAAATAGAATAAAACACTATTTATTTATTTACAGAAAGGTTAATTTTTCAGGAAAAAATCTATCTTATTACTTTATACACGACTTGTCATCAAGTGAGGAGACCAGCACTTAAGCAGCCTTACCCCGAGAAAAATTATCATATCAGAAGTTATTAATTTTTAATGACATGAACAGTCTTTATTGTGATTAGTAATTTTTAAACATTTGTTTTCTTTTAGGGCCATATTAATTTAGCATGAATGCACATCTATTTGGATTCACATTGTTACATTATTTAAGAAAATATATTTATTATTATAAAAAAATTGGCACAAAATAAAAACAAATATTTATTTAAGTAAATAGAAATATTTTTTCAAGAGGTAATAAATAATAAATCAATGAATACAACAATTAATTAATAATGGTTAAAAAATCAAAAAAAATGTTAAGGGAAATTTTTATGTTATTTTTCTTATCAAAGACTAAGAAGAGGGTTAAAAATTTCATAAATATAAATAATATCAAATACTGGTTACACCTAGAGCCAGGTTCACTGAAATGTGTCAAGTACACGACAGGTCTTCAACCAATCACAAGACAAGGTGAAATCAAACCTTGCTTTACGGGTAGTAAGAATTCGCATTCGACACTTGATTTGTAAGATAAATGAAGAGAGATCCCTTTGTGAGGACTAACTAAGCCCAGGTGCTTAGCTAAGGGGGAGGGCAATTCTTAAATAAAAGGTAAAAAAAATTTTGAGAAGAAAAAAGTGGCTATCTCAAGGGGCGATCCAAACAGCTCTAGCTGCGCGACCGCCTTAGACGCAGCGTCTTTTCCCTAGAAAATTTCTAATCACCTTCTATTTCTCGTTTTACTTATAGTAAGAATCTATATCCTAAATCAGAGGTCTCCAAACTACGACCCACCAGCTGAATCCGGCCCTAAAGCTGCTTCCAGCACGCTGATAAAATCAAATCGGCGTTTTACTAAAATACTCTAATTTATCTCCATTTTTGGGACTCTGTGAACATAGTTTTCCAAGGATGAAATAAATACATCAAATCAAAATGGTCGGCAAATTTATCTGATGAATAACAACAAGTCGCTTCTTGTAATTGGGAAAAATAATTTAAGCTAAATGAAAAAATACGGTTGACTAAAAAATGAGATTGTCGTCCTATTTCTGCTTTGCCAAGGCCGTCCTCAGTTACAATTTAAGTAATTAGAATAGGTTTCTTCGTTGTTAGCTAATGAAGCTAAGTAGATGCAGTTACTTGCAGCACTGAAGATTCTATTCGGAATTAATTAAATTAAGTTGCTATTTACAAAAAAAAATTGCTACATTTGGCTCCAAGAACTATATAATATACTATTTATTTCAGAATTTCTGTATGAATTAATATGAAAATCTACTGCTACAATATTTCTCAAATTGGTTAATCTACTAATGCAAAAAATTAAATTAAAGGTAAAAATAAAAAAACCACCACCAGAATAATTATAATTCATCTTACATTATTTGACAAATTTTGGTCGCCAAAGCTGCATCTCTGTAACAAATTGATGGATATTCCTAAGAAGATAAGTCTTTACTAGTAGGTGTAGCTCTAAAAATGAAACCTAAGAGAGTCTTAGCCCGGAGTGGGTTTTCTCACCTCGCTGCCTCTTGCCAATTCGCCTTCGTAGACAAAAAAGTCCAAGGAACCTGTGAAGTAGCTTTGCTCTGTCTGGTCACATCGACGACCCGTCACGTGTGGTCGGCACCTTGAAATCAAAAATTATTTATATACTCATTGTATTTATTTATTGTAAAACCAATAAATAAATACAGTTCGTACAGGAATGGTTTAAATCGGTGCACATCCCGCGGCCTGTTTTCAAATTCTTGTGGTCCGCGATTCCTAATGCGTTTTTAAAATTATCATATAATTATTATTTGACTGATGCTTGTTTTTTCTCTAAAAAAATTCTTGAAAATCCAGAAAATGAATCGGATAGGCTGCCGAAATTTCTTAGATTTTCTTATATATATAAATAATATTAAATCCTGTTTACACCTAGAGACAGCGTCTTTGAAATGTGTCAAGTGATTACGCGACAGGTCTACAGCCAATCACAAGGCAAGGTGAAATCAAACCTAACTTTATGATGGTTAAAAGCTTTAAAAAAAGGTGTAAATAAATAAAATTGTTGAAAGTTGTAAAAAAAAGATTAATTTACCAACGTTTCGAGTACCGCATGCATTCATCATCTATGGTCTATGGTCAGTCATACATTTTTATTAGAAAAGCTGTAATTCTACAACTAATATAAGAAATTTTTTTATAATATAGAATATTATAATACATACAAAGAAAGTGTCAGGATGTTAATTATATGACATAATTTAACAGCAATAATATTTGACTCCATTCTGGTCCATACTCCGTTTGTCAGAATGAGAGAATTTTAATTATTAAAAATGCCAATAAATCTCTTCTTTATCTGAAGGTTGTACAATCAGCCTGGTAGTCAATACACACACACACACTCACTATCGCACACATACACACAGGTGGCCCTTGGGCATTTTCCGCCTATATCCCCCCATCCATCACCCATTCATACCAGGGGCCTCTTAGCCGTCGAGATAACACGACGTTGCCCCTGTGTCACCGCGTGGAGGTGGGCTCCCTTCCATGGAACTTAGTCTATGTTACCTGTACACTTTTACCTAACTTCCTGTTTGTCTTCTTATTCCTCTTCGGTTGCACCGTCGCCGTGTTGATTTTCCTGCTGTGCCCTGTTTTATGTCCCCATCACGTGCTCATGTCTGACCTGAAAGATTTTCTTCGAAAAGCTCTTGAGCTTCTCAAGGTTTTCCCTTGTTGCCACCAGAGTTTGAAGGTGGACTCTGACATTAGGTTCGCATAATTCCGGGTATCTATGTTGGGAGTAGAGGGGGCAGTCGAAAAACATATGCTCGACTGTCTCCTTCGTACTTCTGCACTTTGGGCAATTGGGATCTTCTCCCAGTTGCCTTGTAAATAGCGAGCCGTTAATTGGCTCGTATCCGGTTAGTATATAAATGGTTTGTGTGTTTGGTACAAACCATTTTTTCCTACCGTTATACCTGACAGTCGGGATGAATTTTCCTGTCATCCTTCCATGGCTTTCCTGGTTCCACCTGGATTACCATTCTCAGGTGACAACAGTTTCCAACCTCTGGTACTCGTCCTTGAGACTTCTCGATTCCTGGTCTTCATGTCGGGTGTACTCGTACCCCAGCCACTTGAAGTTTTCATTCTTGCGGACGTGGTACTTGACCACCCTCTTCATGACTTCCAGCTCGATGGGGTGTTCACCTGTAATTGCCTGCATTGCCACCGTTGAAGCTCTTAGTACCTAAGAGAAGGAATGTCCGCTGCGCCGAGATCAGATTTCTCTGAAAATGGTTCACGGTCATTCTATGGTACCAGGCTACGGCTCCATACGTCATGAGCGGCAGAAACAAGCTTTTGTAGTAGATCATTGTTGTTCTTTGCCTGATGTCCCAGTTTTCTTTGGCAACACGTTTTAGTGCTAGTGCCAAAGCTGAGATTGTGTCACGCGTGTTTTTGATATGCTGAGGTAGTCAATACAAACATATATTTATACACCTCAACTTTTTTATTAAAGGAAATAATCTTTTTTAAAATTAAATATATTTGTGTGTAAATATATATATGCGTACATTGATTCTCCGGCTGGCTTCTTAACCTTAAGGCAAGGAAGAGATTTCCTGGCATTTTTAATATAGTTTAGATTGTCTCATTCTATCACCGCAAAAAAGGAGAATCCAAGAGACAGATATTATTGCTGTTAAATTATGTCACTATAGCTGACATCCTGACACTTTATTTGTATGTATTTTACATGATAATTCTAATAAAAATTTTTGACTGATCATAAGCCCTGATGATGAGTTTAAACGGCAATAAATCAACTTTTTATTTATACCACACATGCGCAGTTATTATGAGATTAACAACTGGACATGCGTGGTTTGCTCTGATGCAGACCTAGAGCAATGAATCAAAAACTCCATTAGTATTTGGAGTTATTTAAATGTAATTTTTAAAATAAATTATTTTTAAACTGTCCAACCAATCACAGACGATGGATATCTTTTTAAACTTATAGGAACGGATAAATGAGTGAATTAAGGTAGCCGACCTTCGAAAGGTTTCAACTATCTTAAAAATAGTGTATAAAGTTTTTTTCTGAGAATATTAGCTGGATAATGGATGTCAGGGAGTAATAAAGGAGAAAAATCGATTTATGACAGAGAATGTGGGAAGAGATACTTCGGTGCTACACTCGCCTAATATTGATGCAAATGTATATATATATATAGATAACGATATTAACAAAAACCTTTTCGCACCGAGGAAATAAATTTTAATTTGTTTTCACATAAATATACTATTAACAATTTTTACCTGCATTGTCCTGTTATGACATCGCATTTATTATCATAGGCACCACCAAGATCGCAGTCGCATGGTCGACAGCCATCAACATCATCTGACAATCCCCAATATTCGAGAAGACATTGATTACAATCGCGACCAGCTACAAATCTCTTGCAAATACATTCACCGGAGTATTCATTACATCCCTGGTTGTGTATAGTTCCAAGTATGTTGCAGGTGCAAGCTGAAAAATATATTTATATATTAATAAATCGTAGAATAAACAAGTGGGTGCTTTTCGGTAACGAGATGGTCATTTAAATAATTCGCCCGTAATTATTAAAATATCTCTTAAAATTTCCTCTTTAGTTAGGAGTTGCAGCTCTAGCTTGCGTCTAGTATTATGATATTAATTCCAAACTTGGTTTTGCTAGATGGTTTGGAAAAAGGTAAACTTTCTTACGGAGTGAAATTATATATTGACTCTTATATAATGGCGACCACGAGATGTGTTTGTTGGGTCGTGAGCCCTGATGTGAAGGGAGCATGTCTGCTGCGAAAGAGGAAAATCCTGATTCGAGTCCAGGTTTGCCCAACCAAACACAAACTCATCTCGCAAAAAAGTTTTCTCTTAAACGATATGTTGACTGTGAAACATAGTCTATGGGGCGTTGTTTAAAAACCATCAACTATTTCAAACAAAGTCCTATCAGTCGATATAAAATATTTTTTAACAAAGTAATAAATAAAATTGATCTATGGATTAATTTTTTTCTTTAAATAAATTGCATCATTATATATGAAGAGATATACTCACAAGACTCACACATAAAAGTTACATGAATAATTAGAAGTTAAAATACTTTTACATTTTACACATTTCAAATATTTCATTTTAAGTATGAAATAGTTTTACGTATTTCGTTTTCAGAAAATATTTTTTTGGACCCTGAGGATCTTTTCATCGAAAACTAATTTCCCGATTTTTCCCTTATATCGGCAGTCGTAAAGTTTTGTCAATTCCTTTATAAGTATTAAAATATTTAATTGAACCGGTTCTCGTCAAAAAACAAATTATCGTTATTTAATTATATTTTTTTGTGATCAATTCTATTTATTTCTATTTATTAATTTATAATTTGACAAATAATATTAGTGCCAAGTTTATATGCAACAATTCGTGGAATATTTGAGAAAGTTTCACGGAACTCAGTTTGAATGCCGCTGCCCTATAAGTACCTAATAGATTCTGAATTATCAAGTTATTGTGCAGTGCTCCGCAACCGATGTGCCACGAGACATTGATGCACAATACCTATAAATTAGTGTAAATGCCCGTTTTCCCTATTACAAAAGAAGAGGAAATTTCTCCGATAACTGGCAACATCGCAGCAACGTGTAACGTTGGCGCAGGTGTGTAGCCTTTGCCTGTGCTAACGGTTACCTTACCCTGGAGGCTTAATGGTTGGCTAGTTATGAGCTGGTGTAACATCTATTATTTTTTGCGTTGCTGGAGATATATTTGAATGATTATATTTTTTGACGAGAACGTTCTTTTATGTTAAAAATAATAGATATAGATAATTTCATTTATATTCATTTCCCACCATTTTGATTATGATCAAGTTTTTATTTTTATTTTTGCTTGTAGTATGTCGTGGAATACTGAGAAAAGATTGTGTAGCACTGAACAAAGGGTTCCCTAATTATTAATATATAGAGATATAAAGAAAAAAAGGAAAGCTCCATTTTCCTAGTACCTTGACATCCTTCAGGATTTGCTTCGTCAAAATTCCAGAAACCATTTTTGCACCTGTCACACCGACGACCGTCGACATTCCGTTTACAATGACATCGACCTGCTTCAAGTCCATTTACTACATCAGTGTGACTATCGCAAATACCATCTTCAAGGGATCCTTTGGGATCACAATCACAAGCTAAAAAAAATAAATAAGAATATATCTATTTCATCCTGTATTAAGTACTTCTGTGGAGAAAATTGGTTAAATACATTATCTCATATAATAACAGAATTAATGACTTCTTCTATCCACAAAATGATTTGAAAACATTTGACATATGAAAATAATCTATTTTTAATGAAGTGAACATCCAATGTCTTGAATTAATATATTCTCTCTCTGATGTTTCCACACACAGACAGACACATGAAAACGTATTTTAAAAAAAGAAATAAATGAATAAATAAATATCAGTGTTTCCCGACTTGCAATAAGGGAGGGACTTTTGGGTGCAAATTAGATGACTGTTTTGAACATACTCGAGGGGCATATTTTGAACTTACCGCATTTACCCTCCAGTGCCGGATTAAGTCTCTCTCTAGAGAAAATGTGAAGTGGGGCCCCATTTATATAAACTGCTTCTCAAGAAATCTTAAATAATGTCATAAAAAGAATAACAAATTGTTAAAGGTTTATTAATAAATTTTTTTTTCCGTAATGAAACCTAGCCCCTCCGAATTAAGATTCTAGATATTTGTCGTTTAACTCGTTTGTCTATTGGTTAATCCGGCCCTTTTGCCCACGTTATGTCATAAAGAGACACTGCGAGAACTCAGCCTGAAAAGTCAGATTAAATTGAAAAAATTATGTAGGCATGGGAGGATCAAAGAGGCCTTGGGGTAGAGGACATTCAGATAAAAAAGCAAAGAAAATTTCGAGGAAAAGTATTTTGCAGGGTGATGAGAGTGATTTACTTACGTTGGCATATTTCAGGATCTTCGAGATCACGGCCTTGTTCTTGATAAAAGAAAGGTTTGCATTGTTCACAATTACGACCCATCGTGTTATGTTGACAATCGTCACAGAATCCCCCACTCACTTGACCTGTCATTGCGTAAACAGCCTCGTCGAAATGACAACTCGTCGAGTGATTATTGCAATTACATCCTATGAAGTAAAATAATCATTAAAGAGGAAAAATAAGCTACATGACAAAATTATAACTCTATCGGTTTCAGTTCTGGGGAACCACTTTAGTTAACAATTTTTTAGTAATAAATAGTTTCAGAGATATATTTTTTGAGAGAAACTGATTTAGTATTAAGAGCTTAATTAAAATAAAGAATGACAAGTGGAAAGTGAAAAAATAATTAAAATTCTTTTCATCTGCAAGATCTGTTTCTCGTCATACTCACGTTTACAAGCATTTGTTTGCTTGCCAACTGCCGGTTTCCATGGCAAATCATTATAAAAGTCTTCACATAATTCACAATTAAGCCCTTTGGTATTATGTGTGCATTCGCAGCGACCGTGGACCATATCAGGAAGTTCAGGGACATCAGGCAAAGGTAAACATCTAGAAGCATGCCCATAGCAAGAGCATGAGCCGCGGACTATCATATCGTTAATGGCATAATAATATTTTTCCTAAAAAACATCAAGATCAAACTTGGTTAATTCATAATTATTTTTTCAAGGGATTTTTTTCAATTGTTACATCTCAATTTGAAAAATATTTATAGGATTTAATAGCTCACGTATTGATAGTAAGAAGTGATGATTTGTAGAGGCCGCTTTTTAATTTAGTCAAGAAATAGGCCATTAAATTTGTCAAAATGTTGTGTGAAGTATCCATAAAAATCGAGTTTAACTGGTTCATTAAAAAAAAATAATTTCTATTATTATAAAAGAAAAGAATGGAGCCAGCTTTTTTTCAAATAATCCATCCAAATGACGTTGCCTTCTTTTTTATTGTAATTAATTTTTTTTAGATGGACAAATTGAACTAGATTTTTATGCATATTTCACACACAATTTGGCAAATGTGATGGCCTATATCTGGGCTAAATCAAAAACGGACACTTAATCATGACTTCTTACTATCAATAAATGAGCTATTAAATGCTATAAAAAATTTTCAAATTGGGGAGTAACAGTTGGATAATATTCCCTAGTAAGATTTTATTTATTTAATGTAAAATTAAAAATATAAAAAATGGTGTGGTTTCGACTGGATATAGTTGATAAAAAGATAAAAGAAATATAACCATCTGTCTTAAGTCCATCTTACATCATTTATTCGCAGATATTTCTGTTCGTCTAACAATAATTAGAACCGAATTAGTGCAAGATATGATCAATTAGTGGGTGGGCTTGCGCTCGTATGTCACGCTCTGTCAGTACTTCCAGATGGAATTTTGAAATGAAATTTTACGCCAATATAGAGGACATTAGTATGAGTCCAGGAAAAAAAGTCGGATCCCTAAGTTTGAGGGGTCTAAAAATTTTTTAAAAATCAATATTTTCCTATTGGAAATTAAGCGCTATCATTCCTTATGATAATCAATAAGCTTATTAATTCAATAAAATATTTATAAATAATCAAATCTCGCAAATTAAAAAGTATAAAAATTGTTAATTAAAAAGGGATGGGGTATATATTATTAAATTAAATAAATATTTTTTATAATATATTTTATAATATTAATAATTAAAAAAAACATATTATGTATAAATTAATTTATTTTATTCAATAATATGGTCATTATTAATAAATTGTTATTTCACAATTTTCCCATGACTATAGTTGATATTGATTAGAGGGCGCTAACCACTGTAACTGTTTAACTATGATGATAGCTGGGTGGAGGTAGGATAGAGAGCACTAGACTGGGGAATTATTTTTTTAAAATTTAATTGAGGAAAAAGAAATTTGCTACACGAGATTAGGAGTGGTCTTCGGCAGCCATAAGCTATATATATATATATTTGTTTATAAAAATCAGTGTGAAACGAGTGAAAGGAAATTGTGGCACGTGATTAAGGGGAGGCGCAGGGACCGGCAAAGTCGGGTGGCGCAGCTAGTACCTATTAAAAAGGAAAGATGAATAAAGAAAGTTGTTTCTTTGAAGTGAATTTTATAATTAAGAAAAAATTAACCGAAAATTTTTCTTAAAAATGACTATTAGAATTAAATCATGTTTTTATAAAGAACACAGAGATATTGACTTTTAATGCCAGTCTGTTTATTTAAATTTTCATTAAGTTTTTTAATATTTAGACAGCAAAATAAAAATAATGCCTTCAATTTTGATAGACTTGTACCTGAATTTCCTGACGATCATCAAGCAAATCATCTCCAAGCGTGTGTAATTTTGTAAAATTAATTCTTAAATTTGTCATTTTTAGTAAATTTTGTACTTCTTGAGAATATGGATTGTCAATAGAAAGATTAGGTGGTAATACTCGAAAGATAACCTGGAAAACAGAAAATAATTATTAATATTTAAAATTAAATAAATAAAACAATTATTAATATTTATAATTTAAATTTGCGATAATTTACGTTATCAAATTTACTGGGAATCCATTGGAAGGGCACCCCTTCCCTATAGGGGTCTTAAACTCACACTATATATTTCAGACTCTAAACGAATAATGTTAAAATATGATTTTCAAGTGAACATCTAATATTTTCTAAAAAATCCAAAATTTTATAGTGATTTGAAGTTTCATTTGGCAAAAAATTTTCTAAAATGCTTCACATCTCCCTTTGATATTAGCCATTGTAAACAAGTAATATATAGAGCTATGGGAAAAAAATTCTCTCTGAATTGAAGTTTCTTAGAAAATTTTTACAAATATTATTTTGTTGAAATAAAAAAGAACAAATTGAATTGCTGAGTTTTCTTAAAATTAAATGGGTTAGGGTATATATATTTAATTTATGTTTTTAAATAGTGTTTTCCAAATTAATCTATTTCACATCTTCACAATTGTGATGGGGACTAGGGAATCCGAATTCACCCTCAAAATCGATGCAACATATTGCAAAAGAGAGGAGAAATTAAAATAAAAAACAACAGGTGAAACAATTGAAAATAAACAAAGTTTATATTCTCAAAAAGAAAAATTATATTTGGGTTCTCAAAATAAAAAACCTACTCAATTAGATAGAAAAAAAGTCTTAAAAATTTTATTAAATGAAAAAATTATATTAAATTTTGAAAATAATATCTCCAATTCATATAATTATAATATTGAGAATTTAAAAATCACCTCTCCCCCTGATGATGGTTGAACATTTGAATAACGCTGTTCACAAACTATATCAGTTAGTTGTTTCGGTTGCTCTTGTGGTATATTTGGAAATGTTTCATTGCAATTGGCTGCAAAATATCGGTAAACCTGAAACAATTCAATATTATAAGATTTGTAATTTTATTAATATTTAGAGTAGGACACAGGATTCGGACCTTTTTAAAAGAAATTTCACTTACTTGATTTTGAAGTAAATTCAAATTTATTAAAGCTTACAATATGATTTTTAAGATGTTTATCTACGGAAAATTACACCTTTAAGATGGCACTCTCTTATATAGAGTTTCCGAAGGTCTGAAGAGCGAGGGGGCCATAGCGGGAACCCAGGCTCTCTAATCCTTCCTCACGCCTCCAAGGCCTGCATGTTGAATGATTTGAAAAAGACCAATCGGCGGAAAAGTCTGATTGACTGACAAATATTGGAGTGGAAATGTTTTGAGAAATGATTGAAACCTGTACTCAATAAATGGAGTGGCCTCCCCTCGACTTTCTCGTATACACATATACACAAATGAGAGACATAGTTCGAAAAATGGTATTTCCGAACTCAGGGAGGTCCAAAACCCCAAGGACAATAAATATCTCGAGATCAAATTACAATATCGATTACAATACTTACTTTATACTAGGTATACGACAAAGTAAAAACGCAATCACCATATTGATATAATAATTATTAATAGTCACGCAATAATTTTGTTAAAATTTTTTTTTCATTATAATTTCAACATTTGCATATGACTATTTCTGACTCAGCTTTATAAATAATTTAATACCGGGACTAAAGATGAGATAATAAAATTGTCTACAATATCTCCGAGGATATATAAAGGCTTTATATTTTGGCTGCCTCTTTCCTTTCTATATTCATGAATTTTATTCTTCAAACTCATTATTCTTATATTGTACAAATTTGAATTTATTTCAAAAAAAAAATTTTCTGTGCCACCTTATATATAAATAAATGTATTTATATATAAAGAGAGAGGGAGATTCTAACCTGCCAGGTTTTTCCGAAATCATATGAACGTTCGATGAGCATAGCTGCTGGACGGAATGTCTTAAAATAGATAATTAGATGAGTGAAATGGAATTCAGCCTCCAAATCAACTTGTATCGTGACATTTTCGACGCCGTTTTGGCTTTGCCACCAGGATCGTTTCCTTGTTCTGTAAATAATTAAATTAGAAGTAATGATTTTTTTTTAAGAAATTTGAATGATGAAAATGATGATTTTCAATTAGAATTATAAATAAAGAATGAGACATTCATGTTAGAGTATAAAGGAGAGGATAGAGAGACAATCTAATGTTCTCTACTGCTAGTACATTCAGGAATCATAAAGATAAATAAGTTATCAAAGTCTCTTAACCATATTTACTGAAAAGAGTGGCGTAGCAAGATTTTGGTCCTTCACTCCTTTAGTTAGTCACACCCGCTTGGCTTTGACTCTCCAGTCCCAATTTTTTGCCTTTTTTTAGGAAGGGCCACAAAAATGTACCACACCTTCTCTAGCAACGCCAAAGCCTAAAGAAGGTCCAATGACGAACAAAAATGTCGAAATGGCTCATTTTTAATAGATAAAGAACAGACACCATTTTTGTTTTTATAAACTCCTAGGCTCCCATCTTACTTAAAAAGCTCAAATGCCTTATATTATCCGTATCAAAATAAATTGTACACGTGTTATCTTTTGTTTTATATTATGTGATCTAAATCAAAATAGTGAAATTCGTATATTATTATAATTAAAAGGAGTAATACCGAGATATTTATATCTTGTTTAACCGTCAAGGAAATCAAAATTCATAATTTCATTATAAATTAACCAGTACTTAGCTTGTCCCTAACCAGAGTCATTCAACCTTTATATTTAGAAGAAACTCTTCTTCTTGCTTGTTCTCTTCTTATTTAGAAGAAACTCTTCTTCTTCCTTTTAATCCAGTAATTCGGGGTCGAAACTATAGGTGTGAACGAGAGGGCAACTAGCCTAAACTGTCGCAGAGGGAGGGGGGACTGACATAGAGGGAGTAAAAGAAAATAGCCTTAGCTCGAGTACCAATCCTTATACTAATCAGATGTAAACCCCAGAGTTAAATAATAAATTGAAATAAATCTAAGAATGGATGTAAAATAAATTGCATGCTCATACTTGTATTATTAAGTAATTATAATTATTGTATTTAAACATGTATAAATGCAATTAATTAATGATGAAACACACCCGGGGAAATAACTATATACTATGTGTTCTATTCGATGATGTCTCTGAGGATCGTGAGAGAAGCGTTCTCGAGAATCACACCAAAAACATTTCTTGCGATCTTCCAAATGTGAGACGATACAATATCGTTCCTGAAAAAATTCAAAAAGTTTTAGTAGGGAAATATAAAAAAAATGAATAATTGTTAAGACCTAGGTGATATGATTACAATATTAATTTTAATACTTGTGAAAAGATTGAATGGATGGAGAGACAAAGGCGAATCTGATTTTACCCCCTCCACAGATTTTATATATTTATAATTATTATAATAGGCACTAAAAATATTTTGCATACAATTATTGTCTAATGAAAAATATTTTGTTTATTTTAAAAAAATTTTCAAACGCGAATAGTAATAGAAAGAAAATATGAAATTTTAAAATAACTTTAAAGGAGGTATATAGCTGGTCAAAGATGTGTAGAAGGTTTCACAAAAGAGCCAAGCAGCTACAAAATATTTCTTTTATTAATAGGTCAGAGCTGAAGTTCCGGTTCTCTATGGTACCATCTTCAGAACTACAATACAACAAGATTGACAAACATTTATAGGTTTCTTAAATTAAATTAATAATTTGGTATTACGTGTTTATACAAAATTACCTAAGAAATTGTAAAAAATACAATATTATCACCCAGGCCATTGTCGATATGTATATACTCTTTAAGTCATTTATGGGCATTTTACATATTATATTATAGAATTATAATTGTTTCTTACATATTGGTTATCAGATAGTCTATCTGTTCTAATGAACAAATTAAAAATGGGATTTTGTCTGTGAATAAGAAGGCGGTTTGAAAATAAATTTAGGATTGGGTCAGATTTAACAGTCTTTCTATTCCATTTATTTATTTATTTTATAAAATTAATCTATGTATTTATTAATAACTATTAAAAGTAGAAAAAGTAATAATGAAAAAGTATATCCGTTCATTCTCAGCTCTTTCCATTATATTGTTTTATAATTTTAGGCTAATTTATTTATTTGTATACTACACTACTTTAGTATAATATCATGTGTAAAATACCCATAAATGACTTAAAGAGGATTTACATATCGACAATGGCCTGGGTGATAATATTGTATTTTTTAAATTTCTTAAATAACTGTTTAATATCAAATTATTATATATAAATTTAATTTAAGAAACCTATAAATGTTTGTCAACCTTGTTGTATTATAGCTTTGAAGTAGGTCCCATAGAGGACCGAAACTTTAGCTCTGGCCTATTAATAAAAGAAATATTTTGTAGCTGCTTGGCTCTTTATTGAAACCTTCTTCAAATATATTGTATTTTTAATAACTTATAATAGAAATTTCCCTAACAATTTTGTAAATCAAATGAGTGTAATGAGTCGGGAATCATTTTTGAAAATATCTTATATGGAGTGCTGGCATCAGGTTATTTTGTGCACTAAATAAAGTTTACAAGTGCCTGCCTTAATTCATAAGTAGGATTTTTTAAAATGAAATTTTAAATATAAAAAATAAAAATTATATTACCATGTTTCATTGATAATAAACTTAACTAACACTATTTAATTTTGATATTTTAGTAAGGTATGAATAATGCATAGCTTGAAGTTTTGGCCCCTTGAAGGTTTCCAAGTTTGCCTAAATGCTAGCACTGATAGCACCGGCCCTGATTCAATGGCAGATTGTGGACCATATACAGTTATTTAAAAAGTTTATTTTTTAGTGAAAGGCAAAAGCTAAAAACAATATCCGAAGGAATTATAAATTTTTACTTAATTATATTTATATCGAAGTCTATTAGTGTTTTTTTTTTTATATATAAAAAGTCTTCTTTTAATGTTAGGATAGGCTCTGACTTTTTTTTTTTTTTTTGTTTGCCAAATATATATTAGTCTACAAAGACTTTGGGAACTGCTGATTTAGGGAAGAGCAAGCAATCTTTACAAATGTATCAAAGAATATAATTGAGTGATGGAAATGAAATTCCTTATTAAGACTTGGGAAGAAAATGTATTCATTGCGAAATTGGAAACTGATTGCTGAGAGCAATGCTAGTGGAGAGTCTTATGGTTTTCAGAAAGCCTAATCAGGTTCTGAAACTTTTTATATTGTAATTATTGATGATGCATGTGGCTATGCAGATAAGCTGAGGATTACGGATATAAAGTTGCAACACAATTCGGTTTCGCTTGCAGCAAAAATTTATTCAACATTGCCAAGGTCCCTTCCTGGAGTAGGAAAGTGGGAGATAATCTCACCGATATGCATAGAGGGCTCGATTTGTGATGGCCGCAGTGCCACTGGGACTAAAATTGAATCCATCCCATATTGTAATTACGAAATCCCAAGGAGTGCACGAAAGATTCTGAAGGGTGAGCAAAGTACATTTAAAAAAAAAAAATACTTCCCCTATACTTTTGTGTATATATAAAGGAAAGTAAAATATATTAAACAAAATATATCAGTGTTTCTGATACTAATAGTGCCACAGAGATAGTATTCAGAGGTCATCTTTGTCCTTTTCGGACCAATGTGCGCATACGCAATATCATCATGTAGTATAATATGAACAAAATGTTTGTATATCAAATGTATGATAGTCCATGAAAGTCAGCTAAACTTTTCAATATGATAAGACAAGGATAGATCTTAAGTGCTCTCTCTGTAGGCGATGGGCTTATATATAACTATGGTCAGTACCAGCTTTAGAGGGGAGGGGAGGGGATGTCTGATGCCCACAAGGGAGCTATTATAAAAGAGGGCGCGGAGCTCAAAACTCAAAACTGATGAAAGCCTCTGCTCTGAGTAAATCGGAAAAAAAAAAGATTTTTATTAACAAATTCCGTTAAAGAAAATTTCATCTGGGGCACTATATTCACTATACCCGGTTCAGATATGGTTTATGGTACATGTATACATATAAGTAAAAGTATACCGCTTTTTCAATTCCGCATGTTGAGGAGGCATGAAGCCGAGATTCTCTTCCTATCAGTAGATTTCCTGTTGCTGGATAACACGAACTCTGCTCGCATGGATGCGGCCTCTGAACTGGGTAACCTATTCAGGAATAAGCAATTGCGATAACACACCTAAACGTCCAAAAATTTTTCATCATGGTTAAAAAAAATTGTTATAGGTAACTTTTACGGCGCCGAAAAACAAAACAATATTAAAATTAAAATAATTTCCTAAAGTGAAAGAGAAGCATGTTTCCTTTAGGATTTTTAAAAATTCCATTGGTATTTTGAAATAATGAGAGCTATTCGGCAGGCAGGCTTGCTCCACCCCCTCGGTATAATTTCCTATACTTGTGAGGGCAAACCTATGGCACGTTTGGAAATTAACTGGGAGGGAGGGGAATTTCAAGATGGTAAAATTACTCCTTAGAGCTCGATTTTCAAATTTTATATTGGCACGTATTCTTAAAAATGTTCGCCTCCCCAAAGGCAACTCCGAATCACTGGAATAAATAAAATGTATATTTAAATATTTTATTTTAAAATATGCAAATCTAAAAAAATTTTTCTACATTATTTGACTTTTACAAATTTTTTTATGTAATAATAAAAAATAACGAACATGTATTTATAAAAACATTAATCATAAAATAGATTTTTGATAAAAAATAAAAATTTGTACGGCAAATTTTGATAATAAGAAATTGTTTGGGGTCGTAACTCTTAATCTAAATTTTTATCGTTGCGTCAAAAAGTAAGCAAATTTTAATATTTCTCAATAAATTCAGCAAATAAAAAAAAGTTTTCTCTCTTTCTACAAAGTTTCACTTTTTTCTATGAATATTTTCAAGGATATTAATGCATTGTAGTATAATGAAAAAAGGCCTGTCTTTAGAGGTTCATATGAAATTGCCACCTCATCATCGTGAGCGCTCTTTACTGGCCTTCTTCGACCGAGGTTTGTAATGAGGATAAGGAGGTCACAATTCTACCATCATTACACACCAAAGGTCGGTAAAGGGCTGGCAATAATTAGCAAATGGGTATTTCTTGCGCATGAAGAAGGTCTTCTTTCATTATACAACATTGCATAAATCTGCTTGAAAAAATTCAAAGAAAAAGGTAAAATTGTTAGGAGAAAGAAAAATTTTTTACTTTTCTAAAATAATGTAATAATTAAAAACTATGGTCAGTTTTTTTTATTAATTCACGTATCCTCTGTTAACCTGAGAAATAGACAAACGACCAGGTGAACAGATCATATATTTAAGCGTTTAATTAGTAATTTCGTACAATTTTAGTTATTCGTTTAAAGAACAAATGAAAATTATTTTCATCAACTAACCACAATACGATTTCAGTAGAATTGACACTTCATTAGGATTGTATGAATAAATCACCTATTTAGCATAAGAAGACGGACAAAATAATCAGGCCAAATTCTGTCTATATAATAAATATAAAATTAAATTACTATATATATGTAAATTTTCTTTAAATTTTGTAAATTAAATTTAAAAAAAATATAACACAATGAATTGTTCTAAAACTAAAAGCAACATAAAGTAAATGTTTTTCATTTTAGAATGATATAGTCTTCAAAATTTCTGACGCCATATAAGAATTAGTTAAGTTATAATGTTCACCACTACACTGGCAATCTTTGCTCATAGGACTTTCAGCAGGGTAGCAAATTCATTCGGACCGACCCTGGCAGAACGCAGCCAACTGATCCTAAAATTATTTCCACCTAGGCCCTTTTTTCCAACCTAAGAAGGGCTGAGAGAGCCCCTCTCAGTTTGTTGCACCTTGTAGGCTGTTCAACCGTTGATATGTCCACCAGTGGGAGCATTCGAGCGATAACTTGTAGCATAGAGATGATTTTTCTTGTATTATATAATTCTCTTTTAAATGTAGAATATTTTTCAAGAGCGTGTGAAGGGGGGGGGGGGGGAAGGAAACTTTCTGAAAAAAATTTATTTTTTAACTTTAATCATTATTAAAATAAATATAAAGCTTGATATCAATGATAATTTTCCTTTATTATAAATAATTTTTTCTCCAAAGCCATTCCAGGAGGGGGGGGGGGGGGGGGTTGGGGTACGGATCGGAGGAGCGGGGGGGGGGGAAGGGGGGTGGATCTGGGGGGTCGCGGGATCA
>JAAAKE020084202.1:0-22749 GCA_010014785.2 Anisolabis maritima | reverse complement strand
CACGTCCCTCCCCACACTCCCACTACCCCCTCCATGCATAATGATGATGATGATGATGATGATGTTGATGATGCCCTCCTCCCCCTTCTTCAGTTCTAATTGCTGTTAACTAGTCTCAGGAGCTGTGATGCCATCAGTTCGGCAGTCAGCAATACAATTCGTTTTCAGGCGTTGCTTTGCGCTTTTCAATCCCTTTTCCGGTCTATTTTGCTTTATTTTTTAATCGGACAGTAAAGGGCGTAGTTCACATTTTCTCGTGCGAATATAACACTTAATATGACTTTAGTATAAATTCAACTCTTGACTAAGAATATGAGTATGTGATTTTATTAGTGAATGAATTTAATAAACGATGGGAATGCTTAAAATTTGGAATAGGTAAGTTGTTGTAAAAAAAATTATTAACACTACTTTAAAAAATAAGGGGCGGATCCTGATATCGTTAAAAGGGGATAAGGTTTTTGGAAAAAATTTTAGACGATGAAATTTCAGTTGTGTTAGTTAGTTTTGTGTTTTCTTTTTCAATTGTTTTACAAATTTTTTTTTTTAATTTTATAATAGAAAGGTTTACCTTTTAACCTTTTAGAAATAATATACTATCAGTATCAGAAGATTTTGAACAAATTAATTTATAAAAAATCTAAAAAAGAATTCAATTTCTTAATATTAAAATTTGTAATAATTTTTCTACTGTTGTAGTATTTGTACAGAATGAGTTTTGAGTTTAAACGAAACAAGGAGGCTGTTCAAAACTTGCTGATAGTGAGAGAATATTTAATAATATTATAAATTAAATTAATCAATTTTTATTAAATTTATCTAGGAATTTAGCTCTTTTATATACAAAGGGATCTAGCCACCCCTTGTTCTTAAGAGCAATTGTATGGATGATATTTCATTCATTTTTGTGAATTAATGAATTTATTGTTATAAAAAAATTTGTATTAAAAAAAAAAAGTATTGGCTAAAGTAGCTAGAAGAGAGCCGAATATAAAAGGAGTGGGCCACAGATTTTTGAAAAGGGGGAGGTGTGAAGCCCTCCCCTTCCTAACTAAAATTTTTTTCGGCCAACCTCTAAATTTACAAGAGAAAAAAATTTTATCTATATGCCCGGATACCGTTCGACGCCCTTTTTGACTCGCGCCCAGGGCACGTGCGCCGTTCCTAGTCGTAGCCGAATAAAAAAGATTAAAAATTTTTAATCCAATTAAATATTTCAATTTCTTTATAGGGAATGGGCAAAAGTCTCTCAAAAAAAGAAAACAGAAAAAGACGGGAAATTTCAAAAGATTTCAAGGTAGAAAATTTATATTTATGGATTTATTTATTTGTTGTTGATTATTATATCCATATATCTATATGTTATTGGTAGTTTAGGTATCAAAATGTGGTGTTAAACTACGTGAAAACGAAATTCCTAAAGGACAGTCTAAGCCTCTGCTTAGGGGCGAAAAAAGACGATGACCAGAACAACCAAGTCGGCAATCTTTCAGTAAATATTTTTTTCTTAGAAAGATAACTATATTTAAATTATTATAATCATATCTACAAATAATCTCTTTAGACAATTCTAAATGACGAGGAAAATATATTTGGAATTCCTATATTATTAGAAAACGAATTCGAAACATTCTCGAAGGAAAAAAATATACATGGAAGTTTTTCTCATTATCATGAAAGTAAATGGTTTCGAAAAAGTGTACTGATGAAATCATTTGGTGAAGAAATCAATCGTAAATTGTATCAAAATGAACTCTACTTTTTAAGGTAAGTTAAATATATTTTAATATTTAATAGATTAAAGAGGTGATTAGCAGAGCATTATTATTTTTTACTATTGGCGTTTTCGATTCATTGCTCCAGATCGGACCAATGCGTGGATGTTCATTTATAGATTTAAAAATTACTCATACACGGCCGGTTTTGGAGTAATGATTCGAAAACGTCATCAAAGTAATAAGACGAAATTTCAATTAGCCTGGATGTATTTCTGATGGCCCTTGGCTTATCTTTTGAAAAAAATTACTATTCACTTAGTTTTTTTTAAAATAAAAAGAATGAAGTTCTATAATTATTATTTTTAAGAACACGATTAATTACTTAAAAAAAAAATAGGTTCCAATAAAGAATAAATGGATCTTGCTAGGAAGTGCAATAACCCTCAAATGGATTGATTATGAGAATCCCTGAATCGTTAAAAAAAAGGTCAAATGAAATTTGATCAGAAGCATACATGATATTATAATTAAGTATCTATTTCAAAAAAATAGTAAATTATTTATTTATTAATTTATTTATCCCCTCTTATATTTTTTATGGTATTGTTGTGAAATACGAATGTTAACGATTGGATATTTGTTTTGTTTGGATTATAATAACGTAAATTAAATTTATTATGACTATTTTTTTGACCGGCTAAATATTTTGTATTCTACAAATTGATAAACTTTGGGAATCTATAGAATATTGATTATATTTATTTTACTTTCTTTTTAATTTATTTTTAAATAATTCACTCTATTTTGAACAAAATTAAAAAACATTGATACTATTCCTAGAAAAATTTTAAATGAAAAAAAGTGGAAAGAATAATTAATCTATTTTTTATTTAGAAACTTTATTTTTCAATTTTATATTTCGGACTTGTTTGATATTAAATTCATTTGGAAATTTATAGATATTTTCCTATGTCCTTGAGCAGAAATTAAGGCTATAATTTTTTTAATTATATAGAATATATGAATATCATTGAAAAGTTCTTAAGAAATGAGATATTAAAAGGAAGTTATAGATGAATTAGTCAACCAAAAATTTAACCTCTCGAGACAAATTGCTTATAAAATATTAATTTTACTTTATTTGCTCTACCATTCGGCCCATTCCTGCAATTTCAATTTGTCATCCCGCTGGGTGGAAGGGGAGGGAAATACCCTTAGAAAATCTGAATTTTTCATCCCTCAGTAATCAAATGATATCAGTTTGACTATTTTTAATACTCTCGAAATTATTAAATCATAACTTAGCGAATGACAGATAACTTGTCGACCTTGAATTAGAAAAAAAAATAAAAGTAATAAAAATTCTCGCTTCTTGATCTAAGGGTCCCTGGTTCTCGTTTAAATTTATTTAAATTATATTGGCTACCAATTAATTTAAATAAATATAGTCGGAGTCTAAATGGTCTCAGATACAAAAGACTTAAAAAAAATTTTTTAGGTTTTAGATACCAATAAAAAAAAATCTAAATATCAGTACGACTATCTTTTAAATTTTAAATAAATTTCTTTGTAAAAAATATATATAATTCATAACATTTTAGTATGAATAAATTTTTCATTGAATACTAATATTGATAAATATAATATAGATCATATAAGTAAATTGATTCGTTTTTGCTTGCTGGAAGGTATTAACTCAAATGAACAAACCGACTATTGAATTTTTTAAGTCTTTCCGGATTTGGGGCCATTTAGACTCCTATTTATTTAAATTAATTAGTAGCCTTTACATACAGTCATATGTTTAAATATTATTTCATACACCAATATATGATACATGTATTTAGATTTCACTTTTATGAACAGATTTCTTTAAAATGTAACAATGACAAGGTTTCGCTTTAAATATGGCATTTATAAAATTAACATTTTTTTTTTTAGTGAAATTCGTCATCCTAATGTATTATTACTACTTGGAATAAGTAAAATAAATTCCGAAACTTATATAATTTTTGAAAATGCAAATTATGATTCATTATTCAATTTAATTCATGAAAAGGTTTGAAATACTTATATAATTAAAATGTGTTATGTGAAATTTATTTAATTTCCTAATCCTGTTTTAGGGAAAGAAATTGAATTTAAAAAGTATAAAGACGATAGCAATTCAACTATGTGAGACGTTTATATTTTTGCATGACAAAAAATGGCTTCATCGACATCTTAATTCGCATAATATTCTCTTAAATGAACATTTGTCTTTGAAAGTGGCAGGATTTGAATTTTCCCATCATTTAAAAAAAGTGGGCAGTTTGTGTGTGTGTAAGTTTGTATTTTTTTAATATAATCAGATCAATCTCATTGGAAAAAATTTGTAGGAAAACCGATTAAGACAAAATAATGTCAATATTCCAACTGAATTTTTTAACTGGTTGGCGCCAGAACAACTCTTTGGAACTGGAGGACTTCAAGCTAGTGATCTCTACAGTGTATGCTTGATTGTTTGGGAAATGTTTGCTGGTAAGTTAAAAACAATTAGTGATTACATTTTTATAAAATAGGTAAATCAAATTTAATTAGACTAATTTTTATTACGCATTATTTTTACAAGAGAAAATTTTTTATTTATTTCTTAATTTAATTTTATAATTCAACCATTTCAGATCGGATTTTTTTAATGTAATGTCGTAAATAAAAGAAGACACATTTTACTGGGTCTTAATGACTATTTGCCATTATAAAGTAATAGTTGAAAAGAGCTAGTAAAAGGTTTCCTCTTATCCATACGAAGTTGAAATTTTATATTTAAGCTAGGTACCCTCATCGCTTGCACTTCGAAGCTTTTCAATAAAATCGGCCAACGGATACTAGCACTTTACTAATGTACTTTTTTTTTCTTTCAAAATTCGCTCTAACGATTTTGATTAAAATTCATACAACAATTTTTTATTAGATTATCTTTGAAATGTATTAACCCTGGGGCCCACTTTACTGATGTACGTTTTAGGTTTTTTGTGAATTTATTTTAAACATTTTAACTATTTTGATTAAATTGGCTCTTCATAGAATAAATTAGATAATTTTTAGGATATATTAATCATTTTCCACCTCAAAATAGTGGGGGCTCTCAATTTACATGATGGTCCACGCGCACCTTGCTTGCGCATTGGCTGGCTGGCCTATGCTATCTTTTAGAAAACAAACAAACTGCGAGTAATATGAAATTATCATTTATTAAAAAAAATAAATTCAAGTTGGATGTCTAACTAGGGGGCCGACGCAAAAAAATCTGGTGTGACAGCACATTACTCAGCTTTCCTTACCTTAGGTAAGAGAAAGTTGTGTGATGTGCATTTAGTCACACCAGGTTTTTATAATTATTTTTTATATTATTTTCCATAGGCTTGGTACCATGGCAAGAAATGAGTTATACTCAAGTGCGGAATCATTATTTGCAAACAAAATCAACATTGGTCATTAAAGAAGAAGCCTTTCCTGGCAATGTGGGAGTGATTTTGCAAAAAGGCCTTCAGTTTCATATTGAAAAACGAAATGTCGATTTACAAGAACTTATAGAAGCGTTATATAACTGTTTGGTGAGTACATATCAATTATCTCTTTTGGTGATAGACCAATGGAAAAATAAATATACCATTATTAAACAAGTAGAATAACTTAATTGTTTTTATGAAATAAACTAATGACTATGGTAAAAGTAGTATTTTAGTCACATCACAACTTATTGAATTTTTAATTTTAAATAAAATTTTAAATGTTTTCTATAAGATTTATTAATTAATTAAAGAATTTCAAAAATTTTACTTGCAACGTTCCCTAATATGCGACATGCATGTTTGGTTTTGCTTGTGAGTCTTTAAAGCAATGGTTCTTAACATTTTTGAAGTTACCGCAGCACTTTTGTTTATAAGAAAAATTTGCGGAGCATCAGAATCAAGGTCAAAAAAATGAAGAACAATGCACTTTATTTACAAGTAAAAATTAAAAATCACAAAAAATCATAAAATAATAAAACATGTTTTATTTTTGACGGAACACTTGTATTTTCATGGAGCGCCGGTTAAGAACCACTGCTTTATTTTTACTTTACTGTATTTTTTTTACGCATAGTAATTAAATGTATTTAAAAGGTATGTGATAAAGCGAGAATTGAGACAAAAGGCATTGCTCTCCGTTTGAGATAATGAAGAGATTAATTTCATATTTATTTATTTTTTTTTTTGGAACTATCTCCTAAATTCTTAAGCCTATATTAAGGTAAAGGGGGGTTTATTTCCAGTACTAAAATAATCTCTTTTTTTAATAATTATAAAGACAAAATTTTAAAATGTTTTAAAATTATATTAACAAACAATCTATCTTGAAAAGTCTGATGTGAAACACACAAGACTTTCTCCTATGGCAATGGGGACTATTAAGAAATATTTCAATCTGATTAAAGAGACAAGATAAAAACAAGAAAAATAGAGAAAAAAAATGTATTTTTAAAATCATTTTTAAGGGAAATATTCGTATTGGGTCTTTCATGATTCCTTATTAAAGAATAAAATTTGAATATTTCATTAAATATAATAGAATAGATTCATAAATAATAATTAGAAAAATAAGATTTCCTATGAAAAATCAAATTTGAAAATTTGACCCAGAAATATTTAAAGCTAAGAGAGAGTAATTTTTAATAAAAATAAATTAAATGAGAGATTGATATTTTCCAGTCTCTTCTTTAAACAAAAGTGTCATTTCTGGTTGAGTGATTAGTGCTAAAATTGAAACTTTCTTATTATCAGTAAGAATCTTAATTTCAACTCGTTTCATCAAAACAGTAAAATTATCTTTCAGAACATCTAATAAATATATAGGGAGAGAGAAACGTGTTCAGGCAACCTTAAAACACGGAAACCCATCATCGAAAGTTTCCTTCATTATTTTATTTTTATATTGATATATAAGAGTATATAAAATAAAAGTCTATGTTTATATTTATAATTAGGATTTTAACGACCTTGGCCTCATATTTAAAATTATATATTACGAAATATGTTTTGCTTACACCCTATATATATATATATATATCTTGTCTTATATTAATAGGGAGTGTCCTTTGGCAACATGAGAGTCTATTTGAAGAATAATTATCATTCTAGTCTATCTCGTCTGTCGGGTAGACTTGATCAAAATTTCGATTTTACCAAATTGTTATGTATCTTAACCTTCCAACTCCAAAAAAAATTTTGGTGGTAGTTCTGTGGGCCTATAAATTTTTTTGTCTTGCGTTTTCTCAAAAGTGGTTGAAGAATTTTAATATAAGTATATATTTAAAAGACAATTAAACAAAAATCAGTCCAAATTATCTGGTCGTTGTACGAAGCGTCCTTTTTTTAATACCATAAGTCCCCAAACGCGCAGATCTACTTTCATCTGGCTAGCGAAGCGAATAAAATCAGATTTTACTAAAATGCCCTAATTTATCACCATTTTTGGGAATCTCTATAAACATACTTTTTCTAGAATGAAATATATAAAGCACTTTCAAGGAGAGTTTAATTTTATCTTTTTACTCATAATTTCCCAGTTTGAAAAATTTATCTGATGAATAAGTCGCTTCTTGTAAATGGAGAAAATAAACTAATTTGGTTGATCAAAAAAAAAATATTTTCTGCTTTGCTAATCTGGCCCAGGGCAAAAAAGTTTGAAGATCTATGATTTATATTTATTTATACTAAGGGGAAGCTAAATCTCAAATTTTATTAAAATTGGGTGACAAATAAAAATAATTTTTAAGGGAGTGTAAACCGTTTCTGTAATATTTTAATTATTCTTAAGAACCGCAGAATCTATGTCAAATTTTATTATAATTGAATCAAAAATAAGAAAATGACATAGGATTAAAAATAAAAAATTCAACTCTATGGTCACCCCCTTCCAGAGATATTAGAACTCCATCTCAATTTTTATACTACTTTCTAAATAAGTTTTATTGACATTCAATTATCTTTTATCTTTTTCTTATTATTATTATAAAAAATTGTTAATTATTTGTTAATGACGGATTTAGATCTCTAATATAAGAAGAATGTATCAAAAGAGTTGAATTTGAAAAAGCAATCAGACCCTACTAAACAAAATGATTCTTTTTAAGTGTTTTAATGCTTTTAAAAAATTTTGTTTTTTTTTTTTTTTTTTTTTTTTTTTTTTAATAAAAAAAAAAATATTAACTTAAATTTACAATATATTAATTAATAGCCAAGTATATGACTATTCTGTAAATCTTGGATCTTAATTAATGGAGGAGTTTCTTTGTCTGCTGTGAAGTCATTGTATTATATTTCTTCTAATCAGAGAATATTATTTAATTGCTAGAAAGATGTGAAAGTAAAAAAAATATAAAATGAATCATTAAAAGGTTTAACCTCGTTTTGTTTAATTATTACGATTAAAATATACATATAATAATTATGGTACGGTATTTATGGAAAAATGATGTCGAAGCTAATTCATTTAATACTAAAATGTGATCCCCCACAAAAAGAAGTTTTCGACCTATAATCTATCTAAAACCTATTTCGGAAAATTCTCAATACCAGTATTCTCCAAACTTTTTTTATCGCATACCCCTAAGAGAGAAAACAGAAATAACGCGTATCCCCAGAAATCTATTGTGATAACTATTAAAAGGAGGAAATAAGCCTTATGTCATCATATAATAATAAGAATCTAGGTATTAATACATATTATTTTTATTATTAGTAGCTTACATACGTTACTTTTATATCAGGAGTTGCAGAAATTAATTCATGTTTGGTTACTGGAAGGTAAACAACCCAAATGACCAAGTTATTAATGGATTTTTCTGTTTATGTGGACCACGCATGAGCAGTTGTTATATCTCCCTAAAAAATTAACAATTGAGCATGCTTACTCTAGAGGAGCTCTGAAGTAATTAATAGAAAAATATATTAGTAAGCAAGCAAGCAAAATTGAACTAATTTATGCACCCCATGGTATGTATAGATATAGAAAAAGTTAGACAAAAATTAAATTAAATCATACAGTCAAACACTATATTCTGAGGCTAATAAAAATTCTTACGAAATAATCAAGTAAATTGGTAAATTCATTTTATATGATTAATATAAGGGAAGTAATTATTATTATTATTATCTACTAATAAGGCGGCTCCCACAATTATTTCATGCAATTGAAATTCTTGTATATTCTAAATACCTAGCATTATCTGATGGTATTATCATATTTGTGGCGGAATTAGTAGTACATGGATACATTGTCCTTGGAAATTTAATATATTTTGTTCATAAAGATACAGACGGATAAAATTAGAAGAAATTTTTACTTGTATGTATAAAAATATTAGGGAAAATATGATGTATTTCTATTTAAAAAAAGATAGACATTAAATTAACTAAGAGGAATTTTGCAAAAGTTTTAAAATTTCTTAGACGAAAAGGAAAAGGGAACTATACTATAATACTAAAAAGCTTTTAGCTTGAATTTTATTTCATTTACTTTTTTTATTTTGCAATTTTTTTATTTATTATTATTTTTTTTTTTTTATTTTTTTCTTAAGAATTTTATTCGATTTTTTTTTAATTTGGCTTTGAGTAGCCCCATCCCTTCTATGAGGAAATAACGCCCCGGCGACTATGATATATATTATTTGTTTCATCCAGTATTCACTGTTTTGCTTTGTTATATGAGACTATTAAACGACTTAAATAAAAACAAAAAGTGAAATTAGCTGGTTTTTGTTTTTAAGTACTGTAGATTGTATAATAATCTTGTATGTGGAAGCTTGTCTATTCTGGAACGAATATATCACTCAGGGCTAAGTGGCCATTTGCCCGGGAGCTATGTATATTGTGACTTGCAGTCAATAAATACCATTCTATAAATATACTTGAAATGGGGAAATAGAAATGGCGAGTAGTTGCAAAAATAAAAGCCCCAGTGTAGTGGTTTAATCAAGGATCTATGTTTTAAAAGGAGATACACATGTCTTGAATAATTTACGGACCAAAGAATAATAATGTAATGTAATATAATAACGAAATGAAATTAAAATTTATTTTTGGAAGGAGAGGGGTGGGGGAAGTTTGTCGAACATTTCATTTGCTTCATATTACAATTTTTTGCAATGTGGTTTTGGAGGGGATGGCTAGTTGAGAATAAGAAAGAAATTTAGTTATAGACACCAAACTATTATATTCTCTTAGATCTTATGTATTTATAGTATCTATTAATAGAAAGATTTTAGTTGGATTTAATTTAATTGGATTTATTCGAGATAATTTAAAATTTTTATGTTCTAAAGAAATCTAAATGATTTTGAGGTCAATATAAAATATTTTACATATTTTCAACTTAATTGTTATAATAAGAACCCTAATTTTGAACTAATAATAAATTTTAAGAGTCAATTCATAAAATAATTTTTATAAAATGTTATAAACTAAGATTTATATTTCATTTATATATTAATTTTCAAAATATTTATTAATATATGATTAATTAAAATTAATTTCTCATTTTTAAGAATTTGTCCTCTAAGAATGTTTTTATTGATGCAGCAAGTATATAATTGCGTATATAATGCGCAAATTTTGGCAAAAATGGCGGATTTGCCGCATTTTCATCAGTAATCAATAGCAATACTCTTGAAAAGAAATGTTTTCCTTCAATTTAAAAATAATACAAATAAATATTTGAGAAAATCATTATTGATAATGATATCTTGGTTTTAAGAATGAAATAAAATAAAATAGATAAATAGAGTATAAATCAATTTTGGGGTAAACAGAGGGAGGGTGGGATGTGAGAGGAGAGAGAGAGAGAGAGCAAAGATGATCTTTGGTCCAGTTGCTTGATGGATTCCACCAAAGAATGTTCTGAGTGCTATTAGAAGAAATGGTAAGGTATTAGTTTTCCTTCCTTTCTAATATATTTAGATTGACTTTAGCAATTTTTATATTTAAAATCATATCGTAAAAATTGCTTGTAATTGTACCCAAAAATATTTTTTAATATATAATTCCAAATGAATTATAGATATATTAATAAATAGCTTATTTAGATGTTTATTTTTAATATTTTGGTTAGAATTTTAATTTCTATCAAAAATATAAAATATTGAATCGAATATCATCATTCAAGCAGGAAAAATTTCATTAATTTATTATAATCTAAAATTATTCCATTAATAAATTTAAGTATTTATCTAAAATATATAAGGTATTCAAAAACGATTGGATGCCAAAGGCAGGTCTTCGGATTAGTAAAAAATATATATTTAAGATATTTATATCTATTTTTTATTTATTTATACTCTATTATATATTTATATATATTATACTTATATATACTGGTATAATAGCTTTAAGATATTTAATATATTTTTATTTCGTATTAATCAGAATGGAAACTTTAATTAGTTAAATTCTTATAATTTTCATTGTTTTTGAACCTAAATTCCGTTCTGGTTTATACCACCGAGCCCTGTTGGTTTTGATAATTAAATAATAAATTAATTTTTTTCAGCATTTGGAAACTAAAAAAGCATTAGTCAAAGAATGTAATACGGCTAGGATATATCAATTAAACACTCTAAGTACAAATGGGATCATCGAGGAATCGAAATATAGGAAAAAATGTGGAGTGGGTGCAATCAAAAGGTCGGAATATTTATTGAAAAATAAAATTTATAATCTTAACGAAGAAGATGAGAGGGATTCATATACTGGACTGCGAAGGTATTTTAATAACAAATGACAATTTATATAATCATCCTCGCCTCCCAATTTGGAGGGTCAAAGTGAAAAAATGTAAAAAAAATTTTAAAAATCAAAGAATTTTAATAAGATAAATAAATTAAAAAAAAAAAAAAAAAAAAAAAAAAAAACTAAAGTAAAAATAAAATTAAAAGTTTCAAAAGATTAAATAAAAATTCCATTTTAATGGTGACATGATCCGCCAATGTATATACTATACGTCTCAAAATAAAATGGTTAAATTCTAGGTTTTGTTTAGTCATAATTAGGAGAGGTATATAAAATCCAAAAACAATAAAATATTATGAAATTTGATGATTTTAGTTGGTGTTTACCTATTTTAATTTAATTATCCATTACAACGAAGCGAAAGATAGCGTTTATCCTTTTTGAAACGCAGAGTACTATATAACAACTCATTTATTAATATATACCCCCACTCCATTTCTAGTGATAAAAGTATAGACATTATCATTTATGAATGCAGAGAACGTGGTTTCTATTGTAAAAAAAAAACTCTTAAAAAGGATAGAAATTGCTTTAAAAAAATTTGAAAAACTTATTAAAAATAAGCAATATTTTAGCCAAAGAAAAATGGTTTTTCATATTCTGTTATTGTAAATATTTTCATGTCACTGGTATGATAACATCCTTGATATAGCGAAGAAATGTGCTAAACCCTCAAATTGTTTATTGGCATCTGTGATGACCTGAGGATGGAATTATGCCAGTGCACTAAACTATTTTCAATAACAAAATAATATGAAAAACTTTCTTTGGCTGAAGTCCTTCCTCTCATTGATATTGTCTCCAAATCATCCAATTTAACGAACATAATTCACTAAAAAATTTGTTTAAATGTTTATATTTTAAAATAATTTAATTTTTTTAGGGTCTATAAAGATAAAGATAAATGTTTAATCACAACAGAATATTCTACATGTATTTCAACTCATGTTAAAGAACAAAATAAATCCAAATTGTAAGTATATAATTAATATTTATTTTATTATAATTTTCATTATTTTTTTTTTTTTTTTTTTTTTTTTAGAAATTTAAATTTGAAAAATTTAGAAACTCAAAAGGCCATAAAACCTGCTAGTCATTCTTTAATGGTAAAATAAAAAATTTTATTAAAGTATAAGTGATAAAAGATTTATATATTTATGTTTATGATTTGTAGGCTCAACCCTCTTTGATGACTGATCCCTCCAGAATTAGTCCAAATAGAACGTAAGTGCA
This sequence comes from Anisolabis maritima, assembly GCA_010014785.2. NCBI lineage: Eukaryota > Metazoa > Arthropoda > Insecta > Dermaptera > Anisolabididae > Anisolabis > Anisolabis maritima. The sequence goes on along the minus strand of JAAAKE020084202.1, from coordinate 9,989 downwards.
TAATGAGTCGACTAGCAGGAAAAAGGTTTATGATTAATTATTTTGTTATTTTAGGCCCGTCAAATTTACTAATATAAGGAACGATTTAAATTTAATAAGTCCTTTAAAGAGAAGTCCATCGTCATTTTGTAAAGTCTTAAAATATAGTACAGATTCATCAAAAAATGTAAGTATAATAATAATTATTAAAGGAATTTTTATTTTTGGGGATGATGCAGTGAAACATAATTACCCACTCTCAGAGCATTAACAAATTAATTAAAGAAATCTTAAAAAGAGACATCCATAAATTTTACAATTACCAACTTAAGTGCTGAGGCGCTAAACCTTCGAATGCATGAGATAAGGGGGAAAGCACGCTTACGATCTAATATTGTGGTAAATAAAGGTCAGAGTAAATTTAGGAGTAAGAAAAAATCGGTCTAGGACAAGCGGAAAATGTATAATTAGATGGCTTTGACTTGGGAGAAAAAATGTCAAACAAGATTTTACTAAAGAAATAATTGGAGCTGACCAAGAGAAAAATTGTACGAAAAAGTGAAAATATACATACAGGAGGAACTTGATTAGTATTTTTTATAATTATAATTTGCACCCCTCCCCTCAACAAGAATTCTATTACGCTACCTGATTATAAAATAATAGATACGGAAGGGGGGGGGGGGGGGTCAATATTCTAGTTAGATCTCTGATTAAAATTACTATAATTTCTTGAAAAATTTTCTATTCTTTTCAGGTCAAAAAATATGAATCTATTGAACATTTATTTATTGATGATGATAATTTTGAAAACGATCTAAATACTAAATTGCTGGGAATCGATAGTTTAGAATATGAAGAACCATTAACAGGTAAGATTAATATTTAAAATTTAAACTTATAAGACCCGGCTTAACATGGGAATATAATAAAATGAACTGAGACAAATATAAATAGCAGATGCGAAATTTATTATTTGATCTTGTGGGTGTAAATGCAATCGTTTATTAGCGATTAATATTATTACGACTGTCAAGAATATTAAAAAGTGAACTAATGGTTCTAGTTTTTCACTTCGTATTAAAGAAAAAATGAACTATTGTTTTAAATATGACCGTGTGTCTGTCACAACTCAGAACTACTCACAATTTTCTTTTTCTCCGAACCCTTACGAACCCTTACACAATAGTCACAGGGCGTTTGACCAATTTGTATCTAAGTGCATTTGTTAGATTGAAGGATTATTATTCAAAAGCAATGAAAAAAAAAACAGGTACTTTTTTAAAGTTCGAAAAAACTCCTTATATTGGATCTCAATTAAATGTGGTAACGTTAAGCGGGATCTTATTATATTATGGCTTTAAAATGGAAATAAAAATGTTGATGACTTACGATTTGGGGTTTGCAAGCAGCAAGGAGGAAAGGATGTTCTCTGCTTTGTTTTTCATTCGAAACTAAAAGGGAAAGAAAAAATTTGATTAATCATCTTAAAATAAATAAATTTTAATATAATGACTTAAAGAAAAAATAAAATTGTTATTTCGTAGAGAAATAATTTTTATTTCTATCATAATATTTATTATAGTAAGGCTATTACAAGAAACGACCTGAGATTTCCCCTACTCAAGACCAGTGGCAGGAAGCAAAAGCCCTGTCCACTATGCTTTCACATTTTATCTTAATATTTATTTGGTAGTTCAATAAATTCATTTCACAGAAAGAAATCTATAGAGGCTTTTTATAGTTTCTCAGAAATTATAACTTCTCTTTTATATATCGGGAGAGGAAATTTTCAGGAGATGAATATTTTAAATTAAAATTTTAGGAGTAAATATTAAAAATCCTGATATTTTAGATTATGCTTTATTAAAATCGATTCGTGTAAAATAATTAAAGGAATTTAAAATTTTTTATCATGTATTAATCAATCCCAAAACTACACATCTTAGGTAGGCTGGATACTTTTCTTAATCGTTTTTTTTTTTTTTAATTTGAATCTTAAGAAGAAATCAAATTAATAAATTCCATGAAAATATTATTTTTATATAAAAGTCAAAAAAACCAATTATAACATAAAGAAATGGATAAATAAATCATATTTTGGGGAAATAATCACTAAAAAAAGTTTATTTAAATTGAAATCATGATAACCTTTGAATAGCGTCGTTTATTACTTTCTTTGAAAAAAAAATTTATATTCATTATATAAAAAGAAATTGATATTATTTTTTTGTATATTTACCTTAATAATAGTATATAATCAAAGTAAATTGTGGACAATGAATAAACACAATAACTAACGAAATTATATTATACACACTCATATCGTTTAACTTTATAAGAACCAACAATGAACAACAACTCAGGTGAACTCTTAAATTAGGCACAGGCGCATGCGCGTTGCTTGTGAAAGCGGCGGCAGAAGCCAATTTCACTCATAGTCAACTCAAATGAGCAGGCAGAAAAATTAAAACAAAAAATTTTTGAATTTCTAATTAACCAAATCTCCAAAAACTAATTATTTTTTTCATACACATGTAGAGGAGAAGAAATTATTTTAATGATTAAAATTTATCATCTAGGGAATTTAATGGATAATCTTGACTTGCGCGGTCTTTTCAAAATGTTTTGATGATTATATGAATACATGTTATGAATACTTTTTGTACTGAACTAGTTAATTTAAATTTTTTTTTCATAGACTTCTCTAAAGCACAATTATAATATTATTGAATTTTTTACTAATTTTCAAATTTAAAAAAAAACAATTTTCAAATTTAAAAAAAAGACAAGCGGTGTACCTATCTATATCATTTTTATTAAATATATTTTTAATATTTTTTTAATTTTTGAAAAAAATACTAGGATACTAATTTAGAGCAGCCACACTCAAGCTGCAGCCGACCAACCTTTTATATGCGGCTCGAAGTGCACACTCATAAAGTTTTTAAAAATTTGAAATTTTTTTCCCATTAAAAAAATTTTTAAAAAAATTTGAAATAAAAAATTTTTTTCCAATGGAAAAAAGGTTTCTATATAAAAGTTTCGGTTAGCCTGATATAGATTTTGAGTCCTTGGGCGTCGTTGGTGAGGTCAAATGTCTCTTGCCCTCCTCCCGAATGATACCACTTAAATTATGGAAAACATTAGTTTTGTGAGATGAATATTATTCTTATATTTTAATTTTATTTTTGGAAAGTATATTTTAAAATATATGTAGATATTTTTGAAATTTTTTTCATCTCTATTAAATAAAAAGAGGGAGTACAAAGTTGTATACTACTTCTCATATATCAAATAACAAATAAAAAAATGAAATTAAGAATAAAAAGAAAAAAATAAGTTGTAAAAGAATTATGGGATTCGTAATGTAATTTTAATTTACCGTGAGAGAGTGGAGATTATTCCAATGTAACAAACGTTAAAATTCACATTTAAATTTTTTCTAAGGTAACAATTCATTATTAGTAATTATGATTAGATGAAGTTATTTATTGGAGAATATTGATAAAAAATTTTTATCTAGATATAAACAAAGTAAAGGACCATTTCTTTGAAAAAATGAGTAGAGAGTAAGGAAGTCTTTTCATATTCTTCCATTTGCTCTGTCCAAATATCTTATTGGCTGATAATATATTAAAGGACAATATTTTTAAATTGTAAAAATGTATTATCAGAGCTCTAGTCCTGTCTTCATAAGATGGCCTGAGAATTTCACCAAATATTTTGATAAAAAAAATTATTATACAACCAAAGAATGTGCACCCTATTCACAGCAAAGAAAGTTTTGCCTATCACCACAATGATAGAAGAGACGTTTTGACTGTAACTCCCTGATGCAAGACGATTGAGTAATTCTCATTTCTAGGAAGTTGACAACTCCATCGTCTAGAGTTCCTACTAATAAAATTAGGGCAAACCGATTTCCTCTTGGGAATATCATTCAAACAAGAACACATGCCATTATCTCATATCCTTCTAAAAAGTATTAATATTACGTTCATATTATCACCATATCTATTACTATTAAGATTCAAAAATTATCCGCATGTCTTTAGTTTTGTAAACAAAATTTTAAGTGTCCAAATTCATATGAAATTGTAATGTTTATTATAATCGAAAGATCCATATATAATTCAGATTTTCATCTTGTTCCAAAATGAGAACAGATGTTAATCATCAGACTGATCCAAAGGAATGTAATCATTAAGGAAAATTGTGTGAACTGACTGTTGTTGATGGATCCTCTTTAGAAAGGCTCCATTTCTGGTTTCAAGAAGTGAGGAAAAGGATTTCCCGACTGGTGGAGAGTTTTACCAACCGATGAATTTTATCAATCAGGAGAGCTAAAAAATAAATCAAATTACATATAAGGATATTTGGATTTAAATATTAAATGTGGCTATGAAAATAATAATAAGGAAATTTTGAAAGTGGATTGCAGGGTGTAAATAAAAAATAATAATTTATTGTCCTTCTTCAGGATCAACAAATTATTACTAGTTATTAACTAGATTATGTACAGAGCTGTTGGGAGTACTTTATTAAAGTACTATAAATAACCAGTATCAAATATATTTTTTCACTTGTAGCACTAAGTACTAGTACTTTCCAAAAGTACTTGAGTAATTACTTTATTAAGTAATCAGTATCAGTACAAGTATTGGAAATTTCAGTACCACGTTTAAATGTATGTATGTACTGGAACCACTTGAAAGTAGTGAATACTAATTTCCAGTACTTTTAGTACTGACTACTGCAGCTCTCTGTGTAAAATATAATGTTGATTATCTTATCTAATTATAATAAAATACATTTATATTTCAATTTCCAGGGAATTTATTCCAAGATTTTTCAAGAAAAATATCATTTGAGGATTTATCGGTAATTTTTTCATTATATATTAGTGCGCCTCTTATCTACCGATGATGATTCTAACAGTCAGTGTAAGGCCATTCTATTCAACTCAAACGGTACATTATTAAAAGTTGCTTTAATTATTAAACCATAATTTATTTGTAACATTAAATTTAAAATTAAATGCTTTCTTAAGTTCATTTTATATAAAATTGTAAGTAGAAACTGGTTTTTAAGTACTTTTTCATATTAAAATACATATGGTGGCAACATCAGATTTTTTTCATTATAAAATGACAATAATATCGTTATAAGTAATCATTATTCGGCCTTAAGTAGCGCACAATAAATAAATTCAATTAATTCTCCATATTAAAATATTTTTTTTTTTAGCGAGAAGAAAAGCTGGATACGGAAGTTGTATATAACAGTAATGATTTTAAAATATAATCTTTATTTTGAGGTATTTATTTTAATTAATAATTCCTTTCAGAAACTCCTTTGAAAAGAGGAATGGATTGGTATTCTTTCTGCTTTGCTGACCACCAAAAAGTAACAGAATCATAATAATAATTTTTTTAAAAATGAAATGCATTTATTAATAAATAAAAAATAATGACCTTTAAGAAAAATTCAACAATAATAATAAAATATTTAATTTCTTGATTTTTTTCCAATAAAATAAGTTTTAAATTTGTTCAATGTTGATTCAGAAATTATGACTTTTAAAAATGAATATTCTACATTTTTGGTATCAGGTTTTTGGTTTATCACAACAGCTTCTTTATATAACCATCTAAAAAAAAAAATCAGTGAGAAAAATTGTTAAAGAGGATTTTAAAAATAAAAAATACTTACTGAGCTTCTTTCCCTCCAGTTGGTACTCGAATTATCATTTCTTTTCTATTACAAATATTCAAAACCATTTGTTGTAATCTATCAAGTAATTTATTCAAGCCTAAAAAGAATTAACTAGGAGTTAAAAAAGTATTTATAAAATGTATCATTTTTACTTACCAATATTATTAACTGTAGAAGTTAATATAATATTCTCATCGTTAAATTTATCTGTATCGTCTAAAAGATCCACTTTATTCCCAATTGTAATCATATCATTAATAAGATTTGAATTTATATTCAAAGATTGTAGAGTTTCCAATACGTTAGCCTCCTGGTTGGATGTATCTGGATGACTGATATCTCGGACATGTATTATGATATCCTAAAACAAATTCTATATAAATGAAATAAAGGTTTAATTATCTATATATATATTCTAAAGAAGAGTAATATATAAAAAAATTTATTTAAATATTTTTATAGTAATATCCATTTAAATATTAAATATAGTAATGAGAAAAATAATTGTTTTCTTTAATTAATAAACATCAGACAATGAATACATTTGTCAATTAACTATTCTTGAGAAAAATATAAAATTTACATATATATCTTATAGTTTGCTTTTAAAAAAAATGAAAATATGGAAGTATATTCTAAAATATTTATCTAACATCTAATCTAATATATACTATATAACAACAATATTATAAAATTATATTTATAAATAAAAAAGAAAGATTTAATTTAAAATGAATAGAAGAATGAGAAAGTGCCTGATAAAGAGAAACGAGAATTGAAAAAAAAAATTTGTACTGAAAGGTTAGCTGTCTTAACATTTCGAGGTCGAAATAGGCGTAGAATAATTTACTAAGGACAATCAGTAAAAGAGAGAAAATGTTAATAATATGTATAATTACTCAGTAATAAAAAATATAAATATTTCTACGTCATATAAAAATGTATCCACTTTTACTTATATATACCATATTTTTATTTAATTATATTATATATTATTTATTAAGAATAAAATTCTTTATTAGACTTTTCTATTGTTGCGTTTCACGTGAAGTTGTCACACGTAAGACGCAACACAAAAGCATATTTGATAGAATATATATATATATTTGCAAGACACTTGTTATGCAGTGAATATATTATTCTAATGTAATCAAAATAATTAATTCGCTAATTTTTTTTTCCTCTACCTATATATGTATAAAAAGGCAAAAACCATTTTTTTTAAGTTTGATAAGACAAGTATTTAAAGTGGCGAACTAGTATTAAAATAATTTATTTAAGTATTTGACGAAATTAACACCTTATTAGAGATAAAAACCTCAAAATTTTTATAGGTACGACAATTCACCTTTCAGATACTGATATTTACCTATATAAATAATGTAATTTATTAGAATTAATAAATAATATAATTATTCCTTCTAATAATTTTTTAAAATATAAAAAATATTCATTTTTGAATATTTCTAATTAAAAAATAAATAAAAATCGAAATCTTACAGCAAGCATGACATCTTCCAGAGTAACGTTAAAAGCTTCTATTAAATTTGTTGGAATATCGGAAATAAATCCAAGCGTATCCACATAAAGAACTTTAACTCTGTTAGGCAAAAGACCACCATGCACTGTAACATCTAGAGTTGCAAATAATTGATCTTTCGGCTCCAATTTTTTAGAGCCTGTTAGCGCCTTTATCAATGAAGTTTTACCTACCAAAAAAAAAATAAAAAAATATTAAATATTATATCTTATTTATTTTTAATAAATTATGTAGAATATCTGTATTGTATATTGCATATGTATAATTATGTAAATTATATATTAAAAATTAAATATAATGATAAAAAAATATAAAACTGTATGTTTATTTTTTATGTTAAAAAATATTTTCATTTTAGAAATAGAAAATCTCTAAAGATAAAAGATATAAAAAATTTTTAGATAAAAGTTGTTTAAAATGATGAATATATTCTCGCATCAACGGAATGGTTCTTGTAAAAGACAAAAAATTTTTCAAACAAAAGTTGTTCAAAAGGATGAATAAGGGAATTAATTATTTTAATAAAATTAATAGTTAAAGAGAAACTTTGATTTTTCAGGTTTGAACTTCAAATGAAGTTTCCCTAGGTCGACTTTGCATCGTTTTAATAAAATGTTTTGTCATCGGAACTGAGGTCATATTCCAAATTTCAGATAACTAACTAATCGGGAAGGGGTTTGAAAATTGGATTACAAGATGTCGAGACAAGAGGACGGACAGACAGATAAAGAAAGTTAAATAAAATTTTCTTTATAAAGGGTGAAGTTATTTTGATAAATAAATTTTGTATACCTGCATTTGTATATCCAACTACTGCAATCATTGGAAACTTATGTTTAGTTCTTTGTGCTCTTAAAAGATCTCTTCTTTGTTTCAAAATTTTAAGAGCTTTTTTTAATTTTTTTTCTCTTTCATTAAGTATTTGTCTTCTAACATGATAAAACGTTTCTCCTTTTCCTCCAACACTTGAAATGTTATCTTCTTTTATTCTCGACCATAAATAAGGAATTTCAGCCATTTTAATTTGTATCTTTGCTTCTTGCGTAATGGCATGTTCTTTAAAAATTTGCATTACGATCATATATCGATCAAAAACCGGGATATCAAATAGTTTTTGTAAAGCTGCATGTTGAAAACCTTTTAAAGTATTAATACTTATAAATACAGCTGTTATATTGGAATTTTCTTTTATTGTATTACAAATATTTTCTAAAGTTCCAGTGCCGAATAAATGAACTTTATCAATATTGAGCAAAGGAATAGTCATTTGATCAACAACTTTCCAATTATATAAAGTATTTATTAATGATACTGCTTCTGCTAATTTCAAAGACGGAGTAGTAATTTTTGGTTCTTTTTTTGGCCTCCATTTGATATATGGTTGAAGCACTAAAACTTGATGACCCATTTCAGGTATGTGAAATATTCGTTGTGTCATTTCTTCATATTTTTTTTCTTCTTCCTTAGATATATCAATTAACTCTTCATTTCCATTATCTTTTGAATCATGGAAATAATTCATTCTAATAAATGAAGAATATTTAGTCATCTTTTTTTGTCTTATCTGTGAAAATGATGAAATGATTGTTTTATAATAAATAATATTTTTCATTAAGAACATTTTTATTTTGTTCTTTTCTAGTCGTGATCTGGTAAACAATTTCTTCTACACTGATAAGTTCTATCCTTTGTGACTTTATAACTTGCAAGTGATGCTAAAATCGATGAAAGTAAAATATATCCTTTATTTTGATAAGGCAGATGATTTTTCAAGAGTTTTTGAATAAGGTATGATCCACTAAATGCTGAAAAAAAGAATAAGAAGATATATATTATATTATTTATAGTTTTGCTTTTGTGAATTATTTAAAACAATCACTATTTTAAATTAAAAAGTTTCATTTAACTTTGATATATTTTATTTTATTTATTTATTCCAGGGTTATTTGTTGCCCTGAGAGTTTAGGACCCGATTCCACCAAACAGATAATCCAGATTAAATGATTATTCAACTTCATAAAAATTGAGGAATTTATTGAAAACTTATATTTATTTCAAATAAAAATTTTTCGATAGCATTTAATACAAAATGTAATGTAAAAAAACTCTACGCTCGTAATTAAAAAACTATCCCAAGGGTATTTTACTAAAGTTTTATTAGAAAGTATTAAAATAAAAATATAAGTTTATTAAATATTTTCTCTAATATTTGTTAATTCATTTTATTTAATTAAAATAAAAAATAATTCACATTTACCTATTTTAGTTATATTATTACAAAAACTAAGCCATTCAATTTGTTTATTTAGAGTTTAAAATAATAATAACAATCTTTATTAAAAAACATGAAATAAATATTTAATTTACCGAGAGAAAATGCTGATAATCCAGTTAAAACAGCTTTTGTCATACATTGAAAGAAAGGTTCATATTCAGGGTACTCTTGTCGATTTTTTCTGTTCATTCTACCGGAAGAACTCATAATTAATTAACAATAATAATTCCTTTAAAAAAATAAAGTAATATATTTATTACTTGCATCTATGTCGGTTGTTTTAATGATTATGCTTCTTTAAGTATATTTCAAAATTTGATAGACTTTTTATCAGCTGATTGAACTGGACCTAAAGGTTAGAATTTTACAAATGAGGTCAAGGTTATTTTTAAATAAATAATAGAAGAAAAATTAAAATAAAATTTTAATATTAAAATTTTTTTTTGAAATTTTTAAATAAATGAAAATTCTATTTTT
>JAAAKE020084191.1:0-22750 GCA_010014785.2 Anisolabis maritima | reverse complement strand
CTGGCGGTTGAACCCTTCCAATGGGTCAGAGCGCCCCTCCCCATTATTAGGGGTACTTGCACATCCTGAAAGTAAGGGGGTATGAATGCGTCCCTGCCCGAATATAATATTTATAAGTCTAGTAAAGTTTAGAACAAAATTGAATAAAGCATAAAAAATGAATATTGAATGTGTAATTATTTATTAATAAAAGCTCTCTTGAGAGAATTTATGTATTTTAATTTGATTATGAAATTTTAACTAATTGCGTGAACACATTTTTTTTTTGCAATTTTTTAAGTATAAAATCCACTTTAAAACATTTATGTTTACATATAATAATATAAAATGAACTCCAACTAGAAAAGCAAGGCGGTGAGTGGATATTTTTAAGCCTTTTAGTCAAAATTAAAAATTCACTTTTAAACAAAAGTCCTTGAACTGCATTTCAAATTAATATGAATAATTAGGATGCATTTCATGCAGCTTTATTATTTTTTAAAATTATATTAATGGTTAAAAGAAAAAATAGTTCAAAAAAAGAAGACGATTAAATATACCTACATACTTCAACCTGAAAATTTTTCTTCAATTTATTTAAGAGAATAATTTTTTTGTCTTCGTCATCTGAGGCCATTTATTTATTTAAATCATTTGGTATCCAATATAAGGGAATAACAATAAAATACTTTTTTGTGAATATATTTTCTGATGGTGGATCAAGCAACCTCTGATCCTCGGGACTAATGTTTATATCTCATTTATATTAATCGAAAATAGCTCAAAAAATCATCTAGAATAATAATGTTAAGGAAGACATAATTAAAATTCTTTTTACCTTCATAAATTTAAAAAAAAAAAATTGATTATGAGGGCTGGCTGTCGACGTTTCGAGCATATGTCTCAGTCATCTTCACAATCGAAACGTCTACGGTGTGCTTCCTTTGCACCAATACAAAACTACTACTCCGCTATATAATAATAATAAAAATCTTTGAACAAAAATTTGTCTTTCAACACCTGTGACCATATAGACTTTAAAAAATTTTAATATTATTATATACGAAATTATCCAGACATTTATTTACACCAATTGGTATCCAATTCATTTAAATAAATTTTCATCAAGCTGCTTGGAACCCGAACCCACAACCCTTGACTTTTGATATCTTGGTCGGATCTAAAGCCCTACTGTAAGCAGCAGAAACCCTTTCAACAGGTTAGGGGAAACATTTTAGAAGATTTTTCGAGATATATTCGATTTATATGAATGAAATATATAAATAATCCACCGGCAAAACATTATTTTAGTAAAAATATATTTTTTTCTTAAATAGTCTAAAGAGTTAGGTATTTTTTATTTGATATTACATTTAAACTTTTGTTTTATTGAAATTTCATGTTTGTAATTTTTTATTCTTTGGAACGGTCGTCCCCATGGGCCCCCTCTGAATACGCCATTATATGTATGTTTGCAGGAATTCGATGTTTGCTTTTTCTTTTTTTTTTTATATTAAATATTATTTTTTGCTTTTTTTTTTAAATATTAAAAAAAAATTAAACTCGTTTTTTTCCTAGGCAGATTATTTTTTCTCAAATTCTCCTAACTCCCCTCCTCTCTTTCAGTTCTACCTTTCGGAAAATTTATTCTTAGAGCAAAATCCTTCCTAAATTCTTAATAAAACCATTCTTAAGTGTTGTTTTTTGTGCAAATAAAACATATTAATATTTTTGAGCAATTATACCCCTCTGCTTCTTTAAATGACGTCACTGTTTTGAGTCACATTTAATTAAAATATATTAAAATTTGATTTAGATTGGTAAAATAAACTACCACTACTTTTTGGTCGATTTTAATGAAAAGCTTCGAGATGCCTGCGACGAGGGAACCTTAAATATAAAATTTCAGCCTCATATGTTTTTTCTTTTTTGAGAAATTTTGTTTAAAGAGAGACATCGAGACAAACACACAGACCATTTTGCGAGGCCCTTTTTTTTAGACTCACGGAGGACCTCATTTGATCTACTATGCTACTGAGGTGATTTTAAAGGATCGCTGTTCCTTTTAATTTCCAAGAGTGAATTTTTCTTAGCAATATTTTTTGCGACATATATTTATTTGTATGAAAAAAGGAGGGCGAGTTCAAATGGTTTGACAAAAATCCTTATTTATATTAGTGGCGGATCCTGATATCTTTGAAGAAGAGAGCGGCTTGTGATATTTAAAATATATATTTACTCTCATTTTCTCAATTATTAACTTTAACAAAATAATAATTAGAAGATTGTAGAAGCAAAAGTTATTTTAAATGAGAACAATTTTCTATTTGGCCATTAATTCAGTAAAGTTGATAGTTGAGTAGTTTTCGATATTTTAGTTTGGGTGATTGTAGCCAAAAGTTGATATTGCCTTAGGTCTTTGATTGTTTAAACTTCATATCAGATTATGTAGGAAAATTTCAGAAATTTCCATTTCTCTCTTATATATTGGCTACCGCAAGATGTTTTCACTGGGCCGGGGTGTTTTTGTTGTAGAGGCAGCATATCCGCCACAAAAGTCTGTTCAACTCCGAACAACCAAACAGTCAAAACAATCATCTCGCATTTTATAAACGATATATTGATTTGATTTATAGTCTCTTAGGGCGTTATGAAAACCATTTTTTCAAAACAAACCCCTATTATTCAATGTTTATATAGGAAAGTTTCTTTCTTTTTTTTTTTTGTAATTATTACATTTTTATTCCAACAGCCCCAGGTGAGGAATATTATTTTGTCCCTCTGCATAATCATGTCAAATAAATAATAAAACCTGCTAGAGAAAGACGAACGTTTTCTCCTATCCGAGATTGAAAACTTCTTAAACTAGAAACCAAATAAAATAAACTTCTTTCTTTTCATCACGAGGTAGGACTACACTATTAAACGAATGGTTTGGAAAAAATAAATAAGCATGTTGGCTTCCTCTGGGGATTCAGTCGGTTGAAATCCTATTTTTTCTTCTTTTTCTTTTAGGGCTTTAACATAGTCAAAGATCCCAAAGGAAAGAACTTTTTTCTCACTAATTGCTTTATTTTTCTAAAGAAATGTAACTATTATATTTAATCCTTATGATTAAGTGCATGGATATAAATATACTAATATATAATATATTATATAAATCCACGATAACATATCAATCTATAGTCTTTCAAATTTTACAATGAGTTTCTTTTTTCAAATAGAAAGATCGTAGGATCATTGTGGATAAAATATATGAATTGAGGAATTAATTTTGCCAAATAATACACTTTAGGCTGATGATAGTGATTGAAAATGTTATTTAGTTTTAAGATAATGTAATAATTAATAAAATCGTTATTAGTACAAATTATATTCAAGTTAACGGTGAATTTTTATAAAAAAATTTTTTTATTTCGAGTCAATATTTTTTACTCTTTAGCCCCTTTAGGCACTCTACTCAACAGAATTGGACAACTCTCTATAAAGACAAACGCCATTTATTAAACAAATTTTGTATATAATTTATTGGTTCCCAATCAATTTATTTAATAATTTTTAGACACTTTGCTATCTCGTTACCATTCATCCTATATCAGATATATCTAACATTTTTATTTTCATTAATAATATAAAAATTGATCTGATTTTAAAGTAGATTACCATGCGGTTCTGGCTGTTGTTGTAGGAAAAGTATTTTAAAAAATAAGAGAATATAGTAAAATTCAGATTTGTTGGCAAGACTAATAGAGCTCACAATTCCAGTCAAGTTAACCATCTTCAGGCCCTTAATCATAAAAATCCATTAATTTTTTTGGTGTATATAACTTTTAATAGAAATTAGACATGAGTTTATAATTTATTATTTTTTTTTTTAAGTCTTTAGACTTTTAAACAATTGAATTATATTTTTATTGACGATGCATTTATGAAAGCATATTTATTTATACCAATTGGAATCCAATTTAAATAAATTTTCCTCGGACTGCTTGGAATCAGAATCCATCCCTTGGGATTTAGTTTATTAGTTTTTTTTTCTGAACCGCCTGTTGGTTAATCACCATTAAACCTTTCTTTTATATATATATATATTACATAATTATTTTTTATTTAATCTAAATTTATTGAAGTTAAAATACTTATAATAATAATTCTTTTATGTTATAATTACCACTGAAATCTATTTTAATTTTAAAGAATATTTTGAACCATATATACTATTTATCTAACATACTTATTCTCAAAAAATTGGTAATTAGAATTAATGGACATGGTTTAATAATGAGTAAAAACTATTGATTCGAATAAAAAAAAAATTTATAAAAATTCACCGTTAACTTGAATATACTAATAAAGATTTTATTAATTATTACTTTATCTTAAAACTAAATAACATTTTTAATTACTATCATTGATATTCTATTCAATTTAAATATTATATATATTATATATATTATGTATATGATTATAGGCTTCGACTCGTATTTCAAGGATTATTATTTAAATATAAATTACTAAAGGTGTATTATATTTATGTGAAGTCATTCTTTGCCTTAAAATAATGATATCATTCTTCATTCATGTTCTAAGGACCATATTTCCGTTGAAAAGCGCAATTCAACTTGTAACATTCTCTGCTCTTAATAGTTATTCTCTAAGCAGGAAAGTCATGATCACCCACGCAGATTAAGGATATGATGTGGTGTCATTTGTCTCTATCTGAAACCCCTCCCCCTTTTGTTTGATCAAGCCAACCATTACTCTTCCTCTAATGTTGGGAAGCTCCACTCACTCTCTCTCTCTTTATCATTTCATCTTGAGATATAGAAAACTTACTTGTGGTTCAAAAATTAAAATTTTAAAAAATATATATTATGGTCTGTCTGTTTTACGAATTCCAAAAATCGTATTCCAACTTTAACTGTGAAGGACAAAAGATGCTTTCCCCAATTCATTCCAATCACACTGGCACTCCCCAGCCTTCTCTGAGATATGTATGTGATCCCTCCCAGCCTCTCTAGAATTCCGAAAGCTGACAGTATAGTATAATCTATCTAGTTAATAGAAATGTTGAATAATACATATAATAGATGAATTAATAGGATATTATAATAATGATAGGAAATGCTAATTGACATTTAAACGAGAATAATTTCCAAAAAAAAAAATTCGTATAAATCCTTACTAGATGTGTACTGTATCCTTACTGCCGCAGATTACATGAATGTTTTATTGGATTATATCTCAAATACACAGCATATGCATGCTTGTCTAAACGCTAAAACGTTTAAAACATATTATAGAAATAAAATCCTCGTTGTTGGCCTTTCATATTGTTGTTAACTATGAATCCAGAGTTCAATCCCACACGAATTCCTGAAGACAAATGGGCTTTTTTAAAATGAGGTTCTATTGAAAATCAATTTTATAGTTCTTTAATACTGCAGGGTGCATAGTTTGATTGCTGGTATGTAGGCAAACCAAGTGACAAATTATATTTGAGTGATTGGTCCAAAGTCTCTCTAGAGCGGACCAAGCATGAGCATTTAGAAATTAACAACTGAGGAGGGGGAGAGGCGTTCTAAAGGTGATCTGGAGAAACCATTCAAAAATAATTGGTCATTTGGGTTCCAGCAACCAAAAACGAATGAATTTATGCACCTCATGGTATTTGTTGTACTGACCGTATATTTCTCTCAAATGGAGATAACTGGAGAACTTACTGAATATTAAGAAAAAATTTTTTTTTGGAAACTCACCATAGTCTTGTTCGTAGACGATGGCTACTTTGGTCCAGTTGAGAAAGGAGATAAGATCCATGAGAGCATGGTTTAAGTGTCTCTGGCTCGGGTGCAAATTGATAGAGAATTCTTGAGCAGGTGGAGGGGGCGGGGAAGCAGCAGAGGCTGGTAATGGGACCGATGTGGCCAACAGAGTGGCATCGGCGGCTGCTGGGGGTGCAGGGTCTGCTGCGTCGGCGTCCAGTCTTGCTTCGAGGTGAGGCACATCTAGAGCCTCGCATATGCTCTGCACATGCGCTCCTAGCAAAGGGTCCGTTGGTCCAAACATTGCTTGTACACCCAGTTCGAGTTGTCGGCAAGCTGCAACAACATGAAAAATAAACATTCCTCGTTAATTAGCAGAATATTTTTCTACGATCAAATTTAGTTAAGACAATAAAAGAAATGACCTCTCTTTGTTTATTTATTTTATTTTTTTTGTCCTTTTGCATCGCTGGTTTTGAAGAAAAAGTTTAGAAAAAAAGCTTTTGAAAATCCTATCAAATTTTAACTGACCATTAAATCACCTTAGTAACTATTATATCAAATTTTATTCTTTTTTATACGACATTAAGTACATACTTAGAGTGGATTTTTGTATAATACTCCATATACCCCTCAAATTCATAAAAGAGCATATATCCTCTTAATGAATATTACGGCGCTATCCATTTTTATTTAAATTAATTAGAAATATTATAATCTAAAGACTACGTCTGAATAACTATTGCAATTTCTTAAATTAATTTTTGTGAATTAAACATTGCTAAAAAGAACAACTACTTACGAACTTTATTTTATTATATCATCTACTTAAAATTAAGATATTATTCTAATCTCGAATTTTTTTACTTTTGGGGATTTTCTGTGTTATTAATTTCGCGAGATTTGAGGTTCCCTTAGGGAAATTATAGAGATTCTAAGAAAAATATTAGGATTAAAATTTATCTGTTCTAACAAGAAAAGCAATTGGGTTAGAAAATGGCATAAAAAATAAATGGTGAATATATTGACTTGTTTTATATTAAAAAACTATTAATAATACTAATTAAATTATTATTTTGGAAATATACTATCGGACATCGGCGTAAACAATCCAGGAATAATTCGAAATTGTTAATAACTAAAGTTTATAAAAATAAGAAATTCCTAATCGTTGTCTAACTCATAATTTGTAATGATTATTTTATAGGAAATTATCAGTAGAACACAGTTTCCTTTTAATAATACATTTTAAATTGAAATTTTCTCTTTAGCCAATCGAAATGTAAGTGGTTTTATTGTAAAATTAAGAATAGAAATTTTATAATTTAACATAAAAAAAAATAGTAACTTAAATCTGGGAGTCACAGTCGGGACTATTTAATGTGGAAGCATTCTACAGATTCTACAGATATCACTATATATAAATACAAAGCTACTAGGGACGGATTCCCAGTTTGTTACTTAAAGAAGAGAGAGATGAAAAGTTGGATAAACTAGATTTCAACCTTCGAAATTGTATTTGAGCCTTTGATATCAGCTCCGCTTAGCAAGTCGTCCCTTTTTGCAAGAGCATTGAAATCTCTAAATGGGGGTGGGGGGGACCCCGTGGCCGAGGGCTTAAAGATATTCCCATTGTCAATATAATAAAATATATTATAAAACAATACAATAAGGAATGGGGGTTCGGATCCCAAGCAATTCGACGAAAATTTATTTAAATTATTTGGATACCAATTGGTATAAATAAATATACCTCAATAATTATATATATATGTTTCGTTTAAAATGTATATATTCTCAAATGGTCAAAAGACTAAAAAAGTCTAAATGCCTAAGAATTTTCACAAAATTTTTAAATATATTAAATTAAAATTACGATTTAATTTTTACCTTGAGGCTCGCAGGGGGTGAGGACGGGCTAAAATTAAATTTTTAATTATTTTTTCTTTAGAAAAGTTTTAATAACTGTATACAGCACATAATATTTTCCTTTTTATTACTCTCTCATATTTTTCGATATCTAAACTTTAACCCTGAGTATTTTTTAAATTAATTGGATTATGGTTCACGAGTGGGGAAATATTACTTGTCAGATAGGAGGAGATCCCAAAATTGTAATAAATTAGTGCAAAGACTCGCAGAAAGACCCCAAATGTCTAAACGGCGATATTATCTGGCTGCCAAATTGATCCGAACTATCGTTTGACAAATTGACAACCTGAGTACAGTCAATTAATTAACGAATCAAAGGTAATTTAGACGCCTTTCAAGGGAATGCTTTATTACTTTCAAAATTTTATTACTACAATCAGTCAACTTTTTAATTAACAGAAAATTTATTTAAAAAATATCATTTAGGGTGAAATAACACTGACTGATGAATTAGTCATTAAGAGAATTCGCTGTGCGAAATAAAACTATTTTATATATAAACATTACATATTTCTTTTTTTCATGGTACATATCTTCTAAATAGAGAGTTTGATGATGATCATTATCTTTCAATATTTATATTATGAATTAATCGGTCATCAATAAATAAATTTTATCTCTCTGGGAGGGTAACCAACCTCTGGATAATGAAACAAGCTTGTCCCAAATTCAAGAACATTTGGTTAAAATAAAGACAAACCGACAAGTTGTCCATTCCACTCCTACCGCCACAAAAAATAGCCTCAAGAATACTTTTTTGGGATTTAAAATAATTACTTTTAAAAAGTTATTTAGTCAACATTCTATATTACAAGGCGTTTTTATTTTATTGCCAAAAAATAAATTATAAGATTTTTTCCAGCAACATTGACATACTTTTAAAAATATTATTATGAGAAATTTAAAAAAATTGAGTTAATAAATAAGTCTGAAAAGTTATTTAATATATTCTAGTTTAATTCGCTTTAAACTTTATTGAACAAAAAATTATTTCCCCAACCAACTCTTTTGTCAACAATAGAATAAGTTAAAGAAAAAAAAAAATAAATAAAAATTGACTTTTACGGGTGCATCACGAACGGAATATAAATATAAAATGTGTCCTTTCAAGGTCCCGTCTAAAATTTATTTTTATTTCATCGATTTTTTTTGTTTTGTTTTTCTATAAGTTAACTATAAAGTTTAATCTTGGAGATTCGGGGAAGGGACTTGTGCCAAAAACGATCTGGCACGTTGTGAAATTATTTTTCTCTTCAACCAAGTGAAGTAAAAGAAGAAGAGAACTAACGGGTTGTAGAAACGTGGCAATAGTTCAACGGAGGAGGTTTTTCTATAAAAAACACACGCCATCAAAAAAGCCCTGGCGGTGAGAAATGGCGTCAAGTTGTTCCTTTTCACCCACTCGAGAGAGAAATCCGCCTCCAATTGCAACATTACTCCATTTGCAATCGATTTAATTAAACAGAAAAAAAAACTTGCATCATTTACAATTGATTTAATTAAATAAAAAAAAATATTGCTCTGTCAGGTTCGATTCTTTTTACACTATTTGCAATTTCTGGTTTCTATTAGAAGCTGAAAAATTAATAAAATAATAGGACTTTATATATTAAAACCTATATGGCTTTAATTAAGTAAACGATATAGAAAATTTAAAAAAATTAAGTCAATTTTAAGAAAAAATTAAAAAAATTCTTCAGGAAAATGCCGGTTGGCCGGTTTGGTAAAAATCTTACTCCCTCTTACTTATGTTAGTCTAGGTTAGGTTGAGGTGGTTGCCGTCACCGGAGAGACTCACTAGGCCCATTGTGATACCACTTTTTAAACAGGGGTGAGATTTTCTCTCACTTTCTTACCCCTTGAGGAGACTTCTGTCAAAGTTGGAAATAGTTTTTTTGCGGCAAGCCGGACTCGAACCCGAGCGGATTTCGTAATCCCCAGCTTATCCGACTTAGCCACTGCCTCTCTATTATTCATTTCATTTGGGCCGTAAAGGCCCACCTACTAGGGTCCCTGTTTATTTATCCAAGGTGCTTTCTTGCACTGAGACACACACTTCAAACCTAGCCGACCTCTGACCGTAGCCATCTATCAGCACAAAAGTCTATAAAGTTACTTTATTTCCTAACTCTAACTCCTTGACCATTATTCATTTCTAGTTAGCTAACTACTCCTAGGACTAATTCCACCCGGTCCCTTTATTCCAATCTATTCTATGCTAGGGAGAATTTCCTAATTTGAGGAGGGATTCTCTCAGCACCGGCGTGTAGCCTACTCCTTGCGAAGAGGGCATCATTGAGGGGCAATGCTTCTTTAAATCCCTTCCATAGAACGGGGTGTCACAGCAACTCCCTCTCCTCGTAGAGTTACCTGAAGGCTCTATGTGGTGGGATCCACTGTTCCAATCCAGGGCATACTTGAGGATTTGTTTACTTTATTTAATGAAAAAATCCCTCCTGCCCGGGATGCGAATACCGATCTCCTATGCAGAAGCAACACCCTACTGATTGCTCCACATGTTAGTCTAAATTAATTATTAAAATTTCATCGTTCAGGATTTGTAGCTTAGACTTAAATACAGACACTCAGAAGAACACTTTAATGATAGAAATGATATTGATGGATTCAGAGACCTGAAAACATGTATTTCCTTTGAAATTCCGATTTCAGAATTTACATTACTTTCACTATCTTCATTAAATGAAAGTAAAAATATCTAAATTATATGAATAAATACTGCTTCATAAATTTTCAACTAATACAGTATTAAATATTTTTCTCAATAAGTCATTTTTGGTGAGGTGTCCTAATATCCCTCCCTGAGCCGAGAGCACATGCGGCGGATATTGGGAAATACTTTTTTATCTTATTTATATTCAAGCTAAGACGATATTATACAACCACTCGCAGATTCCGTTCCCCAGATAGCAATATCGCTCGACTTATTTCTTAATATAATATACTCCGTTGTCTAAATTGATTACTCTTCGGGGACTATAAAGGACCAGGGCCCTTTTGGAGCCCTTAGATGCAATTGATCCTAATCAGGACAGTTATACTAAATAAGTGACTGCTGAGAGCATTTTTATAAGATTTTCAATTACATTTGTCATAAAAAAAGGTTGAGTATATGCTCTTTATATGGGAATAAAATTGAGAAATCTAGATTAAAATTAAAAATTGGGCGTTAAATTAAATCTTGTGAAATTTATAAAAAAAATAATAATAGACCCATAGGTTGGTTTGTATTCTAAATATAAATGAAGGGAAAGTTCAAAGGCCTGCTTATTAAACCTTGATTTCAAGAAAAAAACCTCTAAACCAAGAAATGCAATTTGAGTTACTTTGAGATTTTTACCAGTGAAAAATAGAAAATAAAATGCAAAGAAAAATACATTAAGGAAATTAAACAAAAGGGATTAAAAAAACCAGTATTCTAACAAATTCTCATTTTAGCCCTGGCATTCTTGTCCTTCAACAGTTGTGTCTTGCTTATAAATGAAAATTAAGTCTTTTTTTTCTGCTCCTTTCTCATGTTCTACTAGATAAATATTTGTTTAAGGTGAGACTTAAACTATTTACTAATTTAGTATAGAGAGAAATCCAGAAAAACAGAATTTGTTTACTGTTAGGTCGTAAAGGTCAACGCCCTTTTTAAAATTAGCCTGTTGAAGTTAATAATTTAATTTAAATGCGGTGTTAAAGTTTAAGTGTAGTTTGAATATAAATATCCCCGCCAAAGTTTAAATTTATTTGTAAATTCATACATTTATTTATTATACTTATATGAGCTTGAATCATAAATTTATACTAGTATTATTAAATTTTAATGAAACTTTCAGATATTCTCTTTAATAACTTTCAAAAGAATTTTTCCAATTACCCACATTTTATTCATGAAAAGATATGCATCACTGCTTTAAATAAGCATTCATTATTTCAAATTGATTAAAAAAAAATTCTTTTTTACCTGAGAGAATTTGAAATTCTATAAAGGTAATAGAACATTTATAGATACACTCATATCGATATTCATAAAAAGATTTTTTTTTAATTATTCCGATTGATCAAAGTGCAAATCGAACATTTCTCTTTAAAGGGCAATAACTTCAAATAATTTTATTTGATCAAAATAACATATATTTATAAAGGAAGTAATTAAATTAAAGTTAATTAAAGAAATATTTTAATGGAGAAAGTTATTTTTTCAAATTTGACATTTTTTCTATGATTCATTAAGAGTGCGAAAAGAAAAGTAAAAAAAAAAAAAAAAAAAAAACGAGTTAGGAAGATAAAACCCTGAAATGGGGATTAGGTAATTAAACCGGAAAGCATTTCGTGTTTGGTTGATAGATAAGTCAAAAGACCAACTCTCTAACCCTTCTCTTTGAGCTCATCACGTATGCGTTCTTGTTAATTTTTATACTCTCTTTAAAATTACTTTAGTATTGGCGGAGGAGCAGGACGATTACAATCTTCCCGGTTATCAATCCTTAACTGACAGTGTTCACATCGGGAGTGAGCAGATATAGTTTTTGTAAAAATCTGGCAAAATGTGAATGGTCAGTGAGCTCTCCACCCCTTCTTCTGAAGTTTAATTAAAAAGAGTGCATAGATAGGTATAATCCACTACCTGGCAAATGTAGAGCAATGAAACGAAAACTCAATTAATAAGTTGGTCATTTGTTTTGTCTACCTTCAAGCAGTCAAACAAGACTATTCTCCGCATTTCATGATATCCTACTCCTTACATAAATAAGAAGAAATATTTCTATTAACGACCATACGAGAGAAAAGCAAGAGAGTGTCTGTTTATTCTTATTTATTTATACACTCAAATAAAAAAGATGGGGACGCCTAAGGCACCTCACCCCATTAATATCTACATTCGTTTTCAATCAAAATATTACAAACTTTTAAAAGAAAAAAAAAGAAAAAAATGTTTTTCTATGAAAAAAAAAGAAGAAAAAACAACGATTCTATAACTTGTTCAAGTTGAACTTTGGTTAGACTTATGCCTATATATCTATATACATTGGAGATCTATTGATATGCCTCGTGATCCCAAAGAGATTCTTTCGTCTTTTTTTTGAAAACAGAAAAAAAAAAATAAATAAATAAAAAGAAATGTAAAAAGCCCAAGTCTGTCCAAATGCAAGTCGATATGCCAAGGGGTGAAGGAGAGGGAGAGAACTGAAGACTATTGGGGCGTGAACATTTTCAAGGTTGTCAAAATAGAGAAACTCAACTTGCCAAATGGTTACTGAAACTAACAAAAAAAAAAAAAAAAAAAAAGAAAGAAAAAAAAAGGCCTAAAACTCCGCCTTTCGACATCAAGTTTCATTTAATGCTTGCCTCTCGACGTGTGATAAAAACCAACCCCTGACGACCAAAAAATATTCTATATTATCATATTCATGTATGTATATTATTTTGTTTTGTCTTTGAAAGGCCTTTTTATTTTATTATAAAAATGTAGTGTATGCAAATAAGCATCGATAAAATAAATTTTGCTTACCTTTTGAAG
This sequence comes from Anisolabis maritima, assembly GCA_010014785.2. Classification (NCBI taxonomy): domain Eukaryota; kingdom Metazoa; phylum Arthropoda; class Insecta; order Dermaptera; family Anisolabididae; genus Anisolabis; species Anisolabis maritima. The sequence continues at coordinate 9,547 of JAAAKE020084191.1, read as the reverse complement.
TGTTTATACTAAGAGAAGGAGAAAAGTGGGGTGTAGCCAAAGAAGAAGCCTTAATTAAGAATTGTGAAAATGCTAAAGGCTCTTCAATGATTTTCAGATATATAAAGGTCATGATGGTTTAACGCCACGATCACCTGAGTGCGCCTCATCCATTTTGGGAGTGTAGAATGGGCGGTAACTGATTTTAATGAAGTAAACTTTAATTCGGCTCGAATATAATGAACTAGTATATAAAGCGTTTCAACGCTGTGCAACCATGGCAGTATTCTTTCGCTACACTCTCTACTTTTTTTATTTATCGAGCTAATTTTTTTCAGATATATATATTTCAAAAATGAGCAGTGGCTCAGTAGTTAATGATTTAATATTTTTCATAAGCGATAAGCTCTCTAGAATTTAGTTATTGACAAATCTGTCCCACTTATCGAAAAGGATGTCCACCCTACAACTCTTGAGCTAATTTATATAAGCGGAATATCAGAAAACCTCGATTAGAAGAAAGAGCGGCTCGTAGCGATTCAAAAAAGGGTCCAATCACCTCTATATCGATATCGAGGGGAAGAAAGTTGACAGCGCGGTCGCATTCATCCGTACTGTTATTTTTTATTATTATTATTTCTTTTTATGAAAAAGAATAAGTTGATTTAATTCTTGGAAACTTTTTCGAATAGGAAATAATAATAATAATAAAGGATATCTGTATGATTTATCTCTTATCATTAATGGCTTCATTAGATAAGAGCGCAAACGATGGGCCCAATGGCCTATCGACGGGCATAAAGAGCAACGTGGTATTACACTTTGGCACTTTTTACAGCCTCCGGGATTTCTTAGAGGCGGAGGGGGATAAACTCTGCAAGTTGATCCCAAGGGGAATAGCAGCAGCAGCCCAGGTATTCCTCTTCCCTTTTCTAGAGATACTTGCACCCCCTGAGTTTTGTGAGAAGAAGAGAGAGATGGTGAAATCTAAATAAACGATCCGACGATTTGAGAACGACGACAAGGAGAGAGGATTTTAACCTGCTTCATGGATTTCAGTGAGTGGAAACTTCCCTCAACAGAGCAAGTGCTAAGCATTTTAGGCAGTAATAGGATTAGCTATTAGCTGTGGGGAAACCATCTTGCCCCCTTGCTCAAAGCAACAATCTTTTATCAACTAACGTAATTTTTAATTGATTCCATTTATTATTTCTGTATACGAACAAAATAAATGAGAAGTAAATCATTTTCTGCTGACTGGTGAACATTAAGTGGGGGATATTTATAGACTTGGATGTAATTGAACTTTTACAAAAGTTAAAATTAAGATTTTATTAAAGCAAGGTTTTATATAATTTGCTAATTGGGACCAGCCTCTGCCATCAGGGAATCCTTACGAGGCTCCAGCTGCCCTGCCTCGAAACTAATATTAACCTCTTAAATGAATCCTCTCTTCCCAAGAGTTTTTTCTCAGTAATTAGGAATATTTTTTTTTATAAATTACCTTTTCTTTTAACAAATATAAATATATTCCAATATGCAAAATTTATTTAAAGAATTTATGATTTATATATCAGTTGGTTCATATATTTTTTCTTTCAATTATGCAATGATACTCAACTCAAAATCAAAAAAGTCGTTAAAGTCTAAGTCTAGCTTAATAAATAATACAGGTAGTTATAAGGTTAAATCAAGGGGGTGAAAATCTAGGAACAAATTTGAAAATCTTGGAGCTTATATTTTTTTGTCAGATTAATTAGAGGAGGAAGGTATTGTAATCAAATTTTACAATGCAAAATTTTGGTTTTAGAATTAAGATTATTTCCATGGTTGTATATAAGGTTTTGTAAATACTTGTTAGACTTCCATTGGACCTCTTAATACTAAATTAAATAAATAAACACGGAGTCTGAGATGCCGAAAAAGACTTAATAAAAAATATTTTGTTTACAAAATTTCCAATTCGTACAAAATTTTTTCGTAATTTTAGAGGTAAAAAAAATTTACGTTTTCCTTGGTCTTTTGTCGAATGCTCCGTAGTTGAACGAGTTATAATTTTTTTTAAATCGAGCATCAGTTCAATATATTTATATGTTGTAGACCTAATTAAATTAATGAAATTCTTTTAAAAAATGTCTACCAAAAATGTATTTTGAAAAAAAAAAAAAAAAACAGAATTAACAAACCCAGAATAATAATAAAATACGAATAACATTTTAAAATATAAATAAAATAATTAAAATAAATAAATACATGTAAATTGTAACAATTACATTTTTTCAAAACTTAGCAGAACAGGTCTTAAATTGCTACTAAACTTTTTGATTTTTAAAATTCATGAAGCTAAGGAGCATTCGAAAGAAAGCCAACTATATTTTTTTTGGCATTTAGAATCACCAAAAAAATTTATAACCTATTCTAGATGATGAACTGAATTTAATCTCCCATTGTTAGAAAGGATAGAGAGAGAATTGATAGCTAATATATATAAGTAAATTCTTATCGTTCAGGACAGGAAGTGTACCACTGACCTTTGGTACGTGAAGCATGACTTTTACTTCTGCACCAAGGGAAAGGGCGAATGATTAGTTATTAATTCTATATTTATTTTAATTACTTTCTTGATTAGTATTACAAGTTTCATGTATTTTTAAAAGGCTCTCTTCTCCTGATCAGTTAACCAAAAGCTATAAATAAATTCCATTCCCAAGCCTATTTGTCAGATCAAAAATTCATGACTGGTCAGCAAACTATTCTGGTTATCGGGTATCTCAGGTAATTAGAGAGGGACTTTGGGAAGGCTTAGTATGCATGCATCAGATATGCGTTTGAATTAGAGATAAATTACTTTCCTTTAAAATCCGCAGGGTTTTACTTTATAGGGAAGTTGTGTAAACATTATTTTTTTCGAAATTGAATTGGCTTAAGTTCAAAAAAAATAATTTTCAACCGGAGCTTTACTTAGAGGAAATTTTATCCTTTATTCTTTAGGGTTTCATAATTATTAGATACAAATACACCCCCGATATATTTGTATATATTTTTTTATTAGATAATCTAACCTCCTTTTTAAATATAAATCTCTGCTCGCCTATAAATTCAGCGTCATCATGACGCGACATTCAATAGCCATTCAGAAGCCTTTTTGGATTAAAATATTGTATAGATTATTTATTATTTTTTTAGTTTATGATTAGTTTGTATACAATCGTGCAGCAAAAATTTCGTGTAAAATTTCGACGTAATCGTGTGCCAACAATCAATGCCTTTAAAAACTTAATGAAAAAATTTGGAGATATTCGATTGCAGACAAAACTCTATACGTGCATTTAATGGCCAATATCACTGCTGTAAATCAAAGCATTGCTGCAAAGCCAAGAACTTCAATTCGACGTTGTGCCTACTAACTCAACATCTCAAAGTATTCTTTGCAGCGAATATTAAAAAAAGACCAGAACTTAATCGCACACAAAATGCATTTGTATCAGAGACTTAAGCCTAGAGACCATGAGAAAACGTTCGCTGAACAACTGCATATGAATCATAATAAGTTTTGACAAATATCACTCGTTGTTATACTATATAACGTTCCATGATTAGGTTTTTATATCTCACTAATAAGTATACCTATCCCCAAACGTCAATGTCGATTGTGCACATGGCGGATAATTTAAAAGTCATTTTCTATTGCAACACCCTATATATTATTATTCCAATAATTATATTAAATATTTCACAGGATAAAATTCACTATTTAATGATAAATTGCGCTCATGCAGACTAGTTGGAGACAAATATACTAAATACTACTACTACTTGTTTCACTACCATGATGGAATGATGATTTAAACTAATTTGTTAGGGAAACTGGCAAGAAGGTGAATCTTAGGGAAAGAAAAATCAAGTAATAAATAATAAATATGTTTAATGGTCTAGAAAGGGCAGATTACAAATAAATAGATCGATCCATTATTCTATATTTGTATGTATATAATCATAGAGGAATAGAGAACAAAATCATGAAAACAAACAGGCTGTGAATCATTCAAAAGCACCCTCAAGCAGTTTTTTTGAAGAATTTTTTATTCAAATATATAAGAAGAAGGGAGAAGAGAACGAACGAAGAACCTAAATGTGAAGCATTTTCTTCTCTCTATGTTTTTATTATTATTATCGAAAACTTTTGATTTTATCCACCCACATAATTGTGTTATTGTTTTAATTTGAACCTCTTTTTAAGTTAAATAATAATTAATAGGCAAAGTTATAGAATGTTCCAATTAAAATTAATTAATTAAATTGCCTTAGGAAAGGAGAAGTTTTACTTTTTTTTTTCAAAAAAATTTTAGATATAAGGGAGATAAAAATGCGTAGCTCGTTGTTCCAACATTTGCAATTAAGCAATTCATCAAAGCATTTGCTGTAGAGAGTTAGTAGCAGTAGCAATTGATTGAATAAATGAGGTCACTGCAGCTTTAAATACATGATAATGACATAGAGTAAATGTATTTATTTCTAAAATTAATTTATCTGTTCGATTTAGGGCGCAGGTCAATGAGCAATTAAGTGGGCTTGATCTACTATAAAGATTTTTTATTTATTTTGTTTCAATAGAAAAATTTCCGAGTTGTAAAAGTGAAATTGGTGATGTTAATTTTTTCCTCTTTTTTTTTTTTTTTACCAATTATTTCAAGTTCAATAGAAGCAAACATTTGGAAATTGAGAGAAGAAATAATTTGTTTGTGCAATTAATTATAAAGTACCGAGCGTCCCCAGTTTTTTTTTTTAAATCAGACCAGAAGATCCTATAAGAAAAACCTTACAAAATGTGGAGGGTCGTGGATATTTCCAGTTGCCATAAGACTTAACGATTAGGTCATTCGTTCCATCAAATTTAGACACCCCCTATTTTTTCAAAGATGAGACTTTTTACAACCGAAATAGTTTTTATACCAAGATTCATTAAAATCGTTAGATCCGGTTTTTGAGAAAAGATTGCATACATATATAAGCGATTATCTCTTCATGGTCTTTTTTCAGCGTACAATTCCTAGAAAAATTTGAATCCATTGCTTGTGGAGTGAATTTAATAAAAAGGCGGTGCATTTTTTATATCATATCCTTGCAAAAACTGCAGCCTCATCAAATTATTGTAAAACAAATTGAATTTTTATAAATTAAAAATTAAATGATGATTTATCTATAATATATAAATATATATTTTGCACCGAGAATTTAGTTTTTTTCAGATGTATCTGCTAGATTGAATGAAGAAGGTGATGAAAGAGTCGAATAAAATTCTTCAATTTCATTTTTGCAGACTTAATGGTTTACAAAAAAAAAAAAAAAAAAAAAAAAAAATGGGTTTTTAGATTAATTATTTCCCTTCCCTTATAAACCAGACCACGCAGGGCGAGTTATTAAATCTCTCTAGAAATTATCAAAACAGCATATCCTGAGAAGCTCAGAAAATCGAAAAATCCGAAAGAAAGTTGCCCAATTTCCAGCAGCCAAAAACGAACTAATTTCTCAAACTCATGATACTATTATCTCATCCCTTAGTGAGCAGCTCAGAGATTATCCGCTCTCCAAAAAAACGAGGAAGACCTCCCTCTCTCTTGTTAAAGCTAGACAATGACCAATGACAAGACCTCATCGAATCACAATCAGATATCAGACATAACATAATTAAAGTTTTATTTCTATCAAAATTATCAGAATTAAGAATGGCATTTTTTCACCCAAAAAGCGGTCTTTTCTCTTTTTCGTCACTTCGGCTACTAAGGCCATTTTGCCATTTGAATAATTAGAATGATTGTTTATTTAAAACATTTATTAACCAATTTAGATGAATTGTGGTAAATCATATCATTACACAATGGAAAGGAGAACTGACATTTTCCCCATCATCTTCATTTCCATTAAAACATGTATAAATTCTTTTTGAGTGGCTTATCGCTGGATTAAAAAAAAATTTGTTACTTTAACTCTTCAGAAAATTATAGTAAACCTATCCTCTTTTAATAACGTTTAAGTAATTAAAAAACAACTAAAAAATTTATACTTGAAAACGTATTATATAAAGCATATTTTCTGAATTGAGATGAAAACGAATTATAAATAAATAAAAATTTTATTTAATAGATAAGTAGTGAATCGATAAATTCTATTGAAGTGACAGCGCTATCTTTTCAAGATGCAAGAGGAGAAAAAAAATAGTTCGGTAAATATACACTGAGTTCTAGTGGCCTGAAATTTCGAAGCCACTTTCTTCATCCTCAGAGGTGCACTCATTGATCTCTCCGAGGTGCAAAAAGGCCTTGACTCGGAATATATAGCGTCATTAAATACATATGAGCTCTGTCCCTTGATGCAGAGCTAGAGGTCTGGCTTCACGTACCAAAGGTCAGTGGTTCATTTCCCGTCCTGATCGACAAAAATTTATTTAAATTATATTGGCTACCAATTAATTTAAATAAATAAGAACGGAGTCTAAATGACTCTGATCAAAAAAAAAAAAGTATATATGAGTAATCACTGAGGAAGAAGAGCCAAAGTGCTTTCGAAATATCAGGTCAATATTGTGATTCTGATTTGGAAATTTCCAATACTGTATTTTTTCTCCTCTGCAGAAAAGATTGGGGTTTCACTTCAATAAAAATATTTATTAAAGTGCGGCGGATATCTGTGTAGATCTTTGTTGTTTAGGTAGGTAATTTAATTTATTAATAAATCTTTCTTTTTCTACCTAAACTACAAATAAAAATTTTATCTTACTTTCAACGTTTCGAACTCTGGTCACACTCTTACAGATGTTGTTTATGATACAATCAATTTCAATAAAAAACAAAGCCATTAATGATATTTGCCAATTTTTGATTTGTTAGTAATATTATATGTCTGTGCTTGTTTTTGAGGTAGGTGGCAAAAAAAATATCATATACAACATCTTTAATTGACTGAAATAGAACGGCTAAATAAAGTTTTTATTTATTTCACCTTGGATGGTTCCTTCCTCTTCATCTCAATTCAAAGCCTCCTGGATCTCATAATCAATTTTTTATTGATTATTAAACTAATGATTTAATTATTATAGACTAATCCCACTCTTGGGGTCTGATGAAGAGGGCAAACAGATCGCTTGACCTTCCTCCTAAATCATACCTCTAACAACCAGAGGCTTTGATTGTGTTTATCAAACAAAAATGTTTATGCTTATACTCAAAGGAGGGGGAACTGGAGTAGTTCGTTAGATTTCGCTCAGGATCTCACACCTGGTGGCAACCATGAATTACGCAAGCTAAGACCAGTATTTTTGTTCTCACTAAATACCAGTTTTCTCCTTCTATGCTTGACCTCCTCGGTCGCAACTATAATTTTCTGATACCAACTCCGGAATAAAGAAGGAAGGGTTCTGCTCCAATATAGGGGTCGTCGTTGTTAGCTATTTCCCCAAAATATATTTCTTATGTCGATATTATTCCTTCGAATTGAAAGGAAAAAATCATGAGATCATTTAACCCCGACCGAGAGGTTAGTGGTATTGACATTGTCAATATTGATACCTCGTTGGTTCGGATCCCATGCAGACCATAAATCAATTTGTTATCAATTGTTATATATAAATATGTCTTAATAACATGTTTCATAAATATTAATATTATATAACAGTCTATATGGTCTCAAATGCCGAAAAGACTAAAAAAATTTCATTTAAATTTATTTCTTTTGCTTATTAAATAATAAATTTATTAATCCCTCATTATCCCCCAACTTGGGGTTTTCCGGATTAATTTTTTGATCGAGCATATATTCAAGAATTAAGCCTACAAAACAGAGAAATAAATAATAGTAGCAAAAATAAATTTTTTTATATTAATATAATAATGCAAAACACACACACACACACATATATATATATATATATAAAATTTTTATTTTATTTATTTATTTTTTTAAAGTTTTTTTCGACATCTGAGATCATTTAGACTCAGTCCTTATTTATTTAAATTAATTGGTAGCCAATATAATTTAAAAACATTTGTGTCGCTCAGGACGGGAAGCGAACCACCTACCTTTGGTACGTGAAGAAAGACCTCTAACTCTGCACCAAAGGATAGGGTTATATAAACAATATTCTTTTAATTTTTTTACATTTCTATTTGATCCAATTTTTAAAAATTCAAATTCCTTTTTAATTGTGAAGAAATCTTATTTATTAAAATTATAAGGTTCTCAAAGTTAATATTTAATAAATGTTTTTTGTCTTATAAAATTAAATATTTCCTTAAAAGGCAACTCTCCTCAGTAAAATCGTCGAGGTGAATTTCTTTCTAATGATGATTTACTTTCTAAAAGAGACGTAAAATTTTTTTTATTAAAAATAAGAAGAAAGAGAGATAGAAGCTATTTTCCCTCTGATTTCACCATATATTCTTCCCATTATGAATAAATTTACTGACAGTGACATTTTCTCTTCTTTTTTTTGCCTGTGAGATTATAAATTTATCTCAATTCAAAGTAATTTAAACTTGATAATGTATTTTCCATATTTCATGTTTTGCACATTCTCACTTGACTTGAATCGAGAAGCAGTTTTAGGTTATGAATCTTATTGGGTTATTGTTATTTCATTTCTAATCAGAAATTGAATTAAAACAAAAAATAAATGTCTATAAAAGGAGAGAATGATTAAAGAGGATGAACTGACTTCTCTTCTTCCATAGCCATATTACTTGAGCTTATTTTACCTAAAGGGAAATTTTAATTCAAAATTGTTTCTTCTTTATGAAATTCTAACTTGTAAACGTGGGTGGGAAGAGTTCCAGGAAAATAAAGAAAGCTTTCTAAATTAAGTATAAGAGGAAAAATTAGCGTAAAAATTTTATAGAAAAAAAATTCTCTTTTCCAAAAATGAAAAATGGTAAATATAAACCTTCCACTCTAGAATTAATTGTCCTGATATTAATTAATCATTTACAAGATTCCTGTTATTTATCTAAGTCAAAAATGAGAAGGAAAGTTCATCTCCAGATGCCCCTCGAGATAAATCGAAGTTGAAAGAACAAGGTATCAATTTACAGATAAACAAAACAAAAAGTGTTAAGTGGCTGGATTTAGGTCATCGACAAGTGGCTTAAACTTTGCCAAACACCCCCTTCAAGGAAGAGAGAAGCGGCACAATTGCCGAAAATATCGGTAATATTAGAGAGAGAGAGGAAGCTTTTGTCGCCAGAACAGACAACCAACGAACCTCATCCAACTTTAATAATAATAAAAAAATGTTTTCTTGAAATATGAAATTGTTTTTCATAGTTATTATTCAGATATTTCTTGCACATTCTGTTAATGAGAGAGAAAATATTAATAGATTCGGATACAAAAAGAAGGACGAGTAGGGATCATCACTAGACCACCTCTTCCCCTGCCCCCTCCCCCCCCCCCATCCATACCAAAATCAATAATATCTACTTTTTGTTTTCAGAAAAAAGAACAAGAGTTATAATTTACTTTCATTTTTACTTTCTTTTACTTATATATGAAATATATAGTGAGAAAGTATTGCGAT
>JAAAKE020084180.1:0-22755 GCA_010014785.2 Anisolabis maritima | reverse complement strand
TTGTTGTCTAATGTTTTGTATTTCTGTAGCTTTTTATATACAATTATATTCATATAAATTTATGTATTTTCACTACACATTTTGCACTAATTTTCATCACGTAGACCGTTTATGACGAATTTCTATCCTGAAGATGCGCGGGCTCGGAGTGTCAACAGAATTAACTAAATAGTCTCTTCGATCTTCATTTTTAATTTTGTCATTTCCACTGTTGAGGTCATTTTGACGCAAAATAAGATCCAGAGGGGGAGGGGGTGTAAAATTTTTTCCAATATTTCTAAAGTAAATGTTATGTGTGTATTTACTGATTTTAATGAATTTATATGAAATTGTTTGAGAAGAGAATGGTCTACAATTTTTATTCTATAAACTTTTGTTGTCAAATCGAGTGCAAATGAAAGTTAGAAAATCCCTAAGACAGAAAAAAAAATTTTCCTAAAAAATGGCAGCATTTAACTCTTGATTTTAATGATTTTCCTCAACCGAATTTTACAAATAAGTAGTTATTCGAAACGGAATTTGTTCGTCTTTTTTATTTATTATATTTATCTAATAAAGACCATTTCGAACCCCTTGTTATATAATATTTACTATTTTTGGGATTTATATAGCTCTTCTAATTAATTCTTATAATAAGATGGAACAAATTTAGCATTTGTCCAATTTATTTTGTAATTGATAGTATGACATCTCTATATTTTTAATTATTTTAGACAAGCTATTAAAATTATTTGCATAACAAATTACCAATCTAAATGTGTAGGAATAAATTTATTTTTATCATGTTAAAACGATATGTTTTTTTTTTCTTTTTTGATCTTGTGTGATTTTTAAGTAGCAAGCTCTGTTGATGTTGGGGCAAGTCGAGTTCTGTCATCTGCTCTTTCTGTCACTCTGTTTAACTAATAAACTATTTTTGAATCCTCTTGCCTGAAAAACCAAAATTAATTTATTATAAAGCTTTAAACAAAAACATGTTTTTAATGATATTCATATAGTATTCATTTATTTTCAAATATTTTTATTAACAGAAAAGAGAATTTCATTCATTAACACTTTTCTCTCTGAATGTAATGGCTCGGAAATGAATGTTTTATTTTTGAACTCAAGAATTCTTTAATCACGCGCTTTAGCATATTTTTTTTCAAATTAATACAATATGAAACTAAAAATTTTAAATTTAATTATATGCGAGTTATAATTAACCTCCCCTCCCTTTTTTTCCCTTTGTTAACCAAAGATTTCAATCATTAAAATTTGTCTTCACTCTGTCATTGTTCTATTTAATCAGATTTCAATCCTCTTTCTGTCTAATTTTCTTTCATCATTCAAGATGTTAAGATTTTTTACTCTAAAAAATGTTACTGACAGTCTTTGACAAATGAGTGTTTTGTTTAGGATCATTTTTTCCAACTTGTATTTTTTTTTTGCCAAGTGCTGAAATATTCAAAAGAATTCCACTTTAATAATGTAATGTAATCTATCAAAAGAATATATCCAAATTTGTTTCACCCCGGCCCTTTTGTTATTTTTAATAAATAATACTTTTCTACTAGGAATGATTAAATGATTGAAATTATTAATATGATGAATATTTTATTAATAATAGCCCGTTAGGTTGTTTACAGAGGTAAAAAAGGCTCCTTAGGGGCTCGCTTGGAGTCCACGAGATACCAGAGCTAAGTCTGGCATTTCTTCTAATCCTTCTTTCACTTCTCCCTCTCTCTTTATCAAACAACAAACCTGTTTACAATCAGGGCATCTAATTATAAATGCTGGTCCATTGACAAATCAAGAGAAAAGAATAGAGGATGACAATGGCTAAAAAGGATTTGAAAAGTTTTAAGATATATTGTTTTTAAGCCTAAAGACACATAATCTTTCTTATTTAGAATTTTTATTTTTGCATTTTTTTTTGCAAATATGAGGCTAAATATGTCACAGATTTTACCACTCAACAAAAAAATTCGCGATTCATTATATCTTTATAAAATTTGAACCGTAAGTAATTTAATTTCAATAAAGTATATCTGGTGTGAAACACTCTCTTACTTTTAATTTCATACCATGAACTTAAATTAATAGAAAATCACGTGACTAGAAGGTTTTATAAAATCAAAACAAATAATAGAAAAAGCCTATTTAATAAACTGATATTTGCTGTTGGATTACTTGGTCCAAAATGTACAAGTTGGGTCCGCTAGTGTAGCGGTCGCAAACCGGTGGTCCGTGAGAAAATTTTGATGGTCCGCCGAAAAATGTGGACATTATTTACACTTTTTATGCTTTAATTAATCAAAAATAATATTGTAAGAAATTTTTATATTCTGAATGGCATTTTTTAATACATTTGAGAATTACAAAGTTGCAAAAAATTACATTTTTAACATTTTAATTTTGTTATTGGAAGAATAAATATTTGTGTTCCTTCGTTTATTGTTTCAACTAGGTGCGAAGCCCGCCTTCGTCGGGTTTCACCCCTGCACCTCTTGTCTCTTCTGAGTAAACATTTTTTTCCTAACTTTCTTCATCCCAGGAACCCTGGAAACTATGCATTCGACACTAATCTCAATCATTTTTTATTATTTTTTTGTCATCCCCTTCCCAATCCCTCCCCTATGGGTGTTTTACTCCGACAGTATTTTTTTCCAGATCATATGTATACCAAGTTTGGTTGAAATCGCTCAAGGTGATTGCAGAGTTATGCTGGAACATACATAAATACACACACACATATGCATTTTATATACTGTATATAGACGAAGAACACTCTTTTCCCATTTGAATGAACACATATTTCCTTTTAGTTTCCATAAGAAATAAATATTTTTTCTGAAATCATATTCCCAGCCTCTTGTGTATTTTCTTTGCGTTTGATTGCCACCAATCAAATGAAGCGATGTGTATGTTTAGGAAGAGTATTCATATAATGTTAGGTACTTCTCTGGGATGAGAGGACCAATTAATGTAAAAAAGTCTTTGGATTCAAAACCAAAACCATCAATGATCCCACTGCTGCTCTGTGTTTATATTTTTCCCCAAGGCCTCTTCTTTTAAGAAGATGACTCACATTGCAAATGCCTTCGAGATTTTAATAGTTTTAACAGAAATATGGAATCTGGAAATGCTATTATAAATTTCAATCTAGATGAGGATTTATTTTTACGAGTGACAAAAAAAATATAGTAGCGAATAAAATACGAAAAGAGGGTTTCTCTTCTTTTTTCTTTTTTTTTTAGATACATTTCTCACTGTGAGGTAGTTTGTTCCCTCTCACCCTTCCCCCCATCCCAAAGACTCCTCCTTTATTCCTTTCGAACAAATTAAAAGCTTTTTAACTAGCTTAAATATATATATTAGAGAATTAGAGAATTGTTTAATATATTAAATCTATCATATTACCTTTTTTTATACAATCAACGCTTTAAACTATTAAATGAAATCAATAATAGAATCCAAACTTATTAATATTTACCAGTCACTCCAATTGAACGGTTAAATTTATTAGATTCACAATAAAGGGAGGGGGGGATTTGAATATCCCACCACTCACTGAATTTTCAATCCCTAATTAGTTCATTGTTTAAAAAAAAAATTTTGGTCATAGCTATGCTTACCAAATAATTTCATATTAAAAAAAAAAAAACTCTCAAGACATTTATAGAGCAGGGACTAAGACATTTTTTAGAGAAGGGAGAAGCTAAAAATACCAAAAGAATTTTTATGTTCAAAAAGAAAAAAAAAACTTGAGCTTCGTTGAGTCAAAAATGTTAATAAAATTTTTCCAATTATCAAAATTTTTAAATTGTTCGACCTTTTTTAGAAAAAATATATTCCTTTATTTAAATTTTCCAACTTAAGGTTTCCCTGGATGGGGTCCATCCACCCGTCGCTACGCCCGTGGGCAGATGTATTTAATATAGACTTATGTGCTTAAAGAGCATAGCCTAGAGAGACATTTCTCGATCAACAAGCGTTCATTTTATTTTTAATGAATTATTTTAGTAATTTATCTCTTCTCTATTTAGCAAGTTCTAATGATCCTCTTTTAAACACCGAACCACACATTCTACCCAGGCTTCTCGGTCCTATTGGCGAAATTGGGAATTTTTCGTGGAATTTAATTTAAAATCCAAAATGTACCATAGTTGTCTTAAAAACTGAAATTCAGCCCTGTCCCTTGGTGCAGAGTTAAAGATCTGGCTTCACGTACCAAAGTCAGTGGTTCGCTTCCCGTCCTGAGCGACAAAATTTTATTTATATTATATTGGCTACCAATTAATACAAATAAATAAGGACGGAGTCGAAATGGCCTTAGATGCCGTAAAAGAAAAAAAAAAAAAAAACTGAAATTAAAACGGAATCAATTATGAAGAAAGGGAAGAAATGTACTTGACGTCTAGTTAAATAAATACACTTACAATTTATTTATTTAACCTGCTCTCAAGTGTATTCCTTCACTTTCATCAGTGAATAGAGACACTTTAAAATGGAATATTTCATCAAATCTTTAGAAACGTATGACGTTAAATTGCAATTAATACTTCTTGAATTAGTAGAATAATTTTTTTTCTTTTCAAATACAAAAATGATTTTAGATGTAAAATTATTTATATCTAAATTGTTCCTGAAGAAGAATACAGAAGGAGTGGTCGAAACATGTATAGAAATAATTCAAATTTAAACCTATTTATTAATTCAACCTAGTAATTAATAAAACCAACTTTCCCTTGGAGTAGAGCTGTTGTTTCATGATCTAAAGGTCGGTAGACAAATAATTGTCTAGCAATTAATTTAAACAACAATGTTTGAATAGTAAATGGCCTCAGATGCTGAAAAAAAATGATCTTCCCCCTTAAATTTTATTCTGTTTAAATAACCTTTATGAAGCCTTGTCCCTTGGTGCCGAGGTAGAGATATCGCTTCACGTACCAAAGGTCAATGGCTCGCTTCCCGTCCTAAGCGACAAAAATTTATTTATATTATATTGGCTACCAATTAATATAAATAAAAAAGATCGGAGTCTAAATGGCCTCAGATGCTGAAAAAGACTTAAAAAATAAAACCTTATGAAGAATAATTACAACTAAAAATATTTGCACTTAACTAAATTAAAAAAAAAACGATATTAACGAATTAATTTTTTGCCGATATCTCTCTTCGTATCTATTTATTAATTGAATTTTCTTATTAAAAAAATTAATAGATTTTTTTTTGTAAGATTTTGAAATATTAGATATTTATATTGAACAGATTCCAAGTAAATTAATTTTCTCAAATGAACTATACAGAATAAATTTTCCACTTTTTTACTTTTTTAAAGAAATCTTAATCATGAGTCAATGGAGTGTGATTTTTCTTATACATACGATGATATTATTAAAAATAAAAGCATACACCTAATCCATTAAATGGTTACGACACACACAGGCAAATATATATTTTGGTCTTGATGCCAATTAGTTTGGTTCTCGCGAGCTTCGAAAAGGAACCACGCCCAAAGGCGAAATTAGGAGCAGGTAGCGAGAGACCAAGCAAGAAGATAGGAGTGCTTTTCCTGCTAGCGAACCAATAAAAATCATAGAGGCCTTTCATCAAATAATTTTTTGAGTTATTTATATTTATAATTTATATTCCATCTGATCAATGAGGATATCTCTTCATTGATTTTAGATTTTATTGTAACATTATTTCACAAAGTAGATTAATTAAAATATAGTATAAATGTTTGAGAAAACCTCGAGATTAAGAATTCCTATAGAAAAAATATAAAATATCAGCCTTGAAAGTTTTTTCGTTTTTGAGAAATCTTGTTTATACACACACATGACACAGGCACATACACAGACACACAAACACTGTCAGACCATTTTGCTAAACAAATTTTTTTTAGACTCAAAACGTGTATTTCCATTGAAATATCAACATTGATGTTTTTGCGATTGCAGTACTTTTTCATTGTATATTACATTTATAACAGAAAGTAAAAATGCTCAAAACCCTTAACGAAACATTTTCGATTCATTGCTCTAAAGTGATCGACGCATGAACCGATATTAATTTTTAGGAAGATTCGGCCCCTCTGTAACCGCTATTATACTCTATTTAATATAACTCATTATTGACCATGTGAAGGGGTGGAATGGGGACGGAGGAATGAGTCCACCGTCCACTTGGAAGTGGCATCACGCCCAATGCAACGTTCACATCAGCTCTTCAATTATTTTAATAGAGTATAGTTTTAAAATAGGTTAAAAATAAAGCCATTATCGGTCGCCATAAAATTATCAAATTAATATCAATGATTTACTCAGTTAACTTAGTAATTAGTTAACATTACTCTAATTTGAAAATTAATTTTATTCATAAAATTGAAATCGTTATTCCCTTCACAAAATCAGAATCAATAAATTAAATCCAAACAGTTTTATCCTTGTAAGTGGCCATAGATAAGTTAATTACTCAGTTAGGAGTCAATAAAAATTTACGTTTACGATGCGAGTCACGTTTTAGTAGGCGAAGAGCCAAGAACATTCTCAAAAAAAAAAAAAAATAAAATAAAAAAAAGAAGGGAAAAAAAATAAAATAATTAACACGAATTTATGCAAATTATTTTGAACATACATGGAATGGAAGTTCATTCTTCATACCTTATAAACAAATTTGACACTCACAAACTTATTAATAATAGAGATTTCAGGAAATTATTTAAAATTATGAGATTTGACTGATAACAACCTGATATGATAATTGAGAAAATTCGACGAACGAAAGCAAAATTAGAAGAGGCAAATTGCCCAATGAGAGATGTTAATTTACATAAGCAGAAGGAGCGATTCGTAATTGTATAAAAAACGTAAAATTCTTTCTATGGAATTATTTATGTCTACATTATAATTTTCCATGAGTATTATTATAAATAATTATTGTAATCGTATATATATATAACCTTTTGTCAAACCAAGATATAAATTTTCTTACAACAAAATAAAAAAATCATTAAATTATTCAATTATATAATAGATATACTGAGTATATCTAATTTTTCTTCAATTAGATCATAAAATAGAGTAATTATAGAAATGTGTAGAAAGTTTATTTTTTTCTTCAACGCTATAAATAAGATTTTTAAGTAGTTATCGATCGATTCAGCGCATTTTTACAGGGTCTAAACTCCAGAGGTTTTCGCATTTAATAGTGCGTTAATTTCATAGGTCAATAAACAATTTTTATGGTTCTTGTGAGTCAAGTAGTCAACCCCTTCGAGTTGATTACTTTCCCGCATTTATATATTATAGTAAGGGGAAAGTATTATAATCATAGAAAATTTAATCCTCTGAGGTTTTTAAAATATCTATAAGTTTCAAGCCAAAAATGCAAAAAAATCTTAATGTGCTTATGTGTATATGTGTGTGTTATGTATGGGCCTGTAACTTTTATTTTGGCTTCTATTTCTGAACCATTCACTGGAAAAGGATAAAATTTAACAAATTTATAGTTCTAGGAGTGCCCAAAAAAGTATTAAAATTTGAAATGAATGGGTCCGCAGGGGGGAGTAAAAAAAGACATCCATCGCGCTCCACCAATTTTTTCAGCATCCGTTTGACCAAATCTTTTGAAACTAGATGATAATAATTAAGAACTTTGTTACCTTTTTTTTTTAGATTTTTATTTCGATATAGATTTATTTATTTATTTTATTAATTTTCACTTTAACTTTAAGGATATAACTTCCCCTTTGGATTTTATTTCGTCATCATTAAAATATATAATATAATCGTAAATTATTTATTATTTAATCATAATAAAAGTATCAAAATATTTATATGAAAATCTTATGAACTTTAATAGAGAGCCGTTTATTTTTCCATGGAAAATGAAGTAATTCCAGGGATCAATTAAAGTTTTTTTTTGCCGATATCTGAATATTGACAATCACCTTGATGACATTAAAACGAGGGGAAGAACCCACCCTGCCTTTTTTTTATACAGGACGAGTTTAGGTTTGGGTTAGGAATAATCCCCCCCCCCTCCCCATGTTTATGAAAAAAAATTAAAATAATTATTACTTTTCTTATTCTTCTACACCACTAAAATAATAACCTTTACAAACCTACAAATGTATCTTTAAAATAAATTAATTCATAATTCATTCATTCTTCAAACCAAGAAAAAAATTTTCATTTTTTAGGAAAATCCTAATTTTGCTTGTAAATAAATTTCAGTGATTTTTTTTTCATTTATATAATTTTTTCAAATTTTTTTATATTATACTTAAATGATCTCTTCCATATTTCGTTATAGGTGAACCCTTCTATTATTTTAATGCATTATATTATATAGTCTAACGATAAATTTATTATTATCTGAACTCTTATTGCATAGACTAAAATAATTCTAATTCACAACAGTCAACTTTAAAGTTTAAAATAATATGTATAAAAATAAAAATATGATAATTTCTACCGCCTCTCTTCCTGCGGACTCAGAAGATAAAAGATCTTAGAGTCCTTTGACCTTACATGTGCTTCTATAACCGTCCCCCTTTACTAAGAAGGAGGGAAGATGAGATGATGGGATTTGAAAACTAAACCCTTAAGAAAATTTATGACCTAATAAAAGATTAAAATAGTTGTGAGAATTTTTATCGAATTGATTTGAGTAATTTTTAGATATATTAATTGTGTGGCGCAGGTGCGTTAACTTTATGAAGATAATTTTAATTTGTTTTGAATTTGAAATAGTTAAAAAATGAATTTATAAAATTTGATGAATGGAAAGGAAAATAAACTCTCGGTCTAAGTTAAAACGAAATGTTGACATCCAGAAGACGAATTTTTTTGAGATCTCAATACTTTCTCTGTACCAGGGGTGGCGAACAACCCTTTTCCGCGTGTCAATTTTTTAAAATGTTAACATTTTGAAATGCCGGCGTGCCAGATAAAAAACATTTCTGATTGTGAGGAAATGAAGCATAAGGACAAGTAAAAATGTTTGAATCCAAGTGTGCAATTCGAGATGTTTACAAAACAAAAAGCTCTATGCCGCGAAGCGACAGCACGGCGGCATTTTCACCTTCAAAAGGGATTATTGTCAATTTACCAGTCAAAACAAATTCGTATTATTTCAAAACAAAATACATATATTTTATTTGAATTTAAATATAATTTGCTATTTTTAATTTATTATTTAAAATAAAAAAGTAATGATTTACAAAAATTTTAGAAAACCAACTATTTTTCTGCGTGCCAATAAAATTCTTTTACGTGGCTTAGGTTCACCATCCCTGCTCTAGACTATATATAATATATATGTGTAGATACGAAAACGTAAAAATATATTTAAAAAAACTTTTTAATGACTGAAAAGAGGAAAATAATCTTTTTCATACAATTTGATTAATTAAAACACTCATAAAAAGTGTGGGGCTCTCATTTTATTTAATTTCCTAGAAAATATTTTAAAGTTCCACTGAGCCAATCTTTTATTTGAATTGGTCAAATTAGAATACGTATGTATATTTAATAATTTTATGAAAAAAATTATTTTATTATTGCATTTTTAAATAAAAAGTTTTTTTATTTTTCTTTTTATGACTAAAAAAAAGTCACAAAGCTAATATGCAGAGCAGAGGTTCGTTCAAAATCGAATTTTTAAATGATTTTTATTTCTTTTTCTAATATCTTTTCCAGACAGGCAAAGCAAGTTTAGTAAAAATAGTTTAAAAGATTTAGGATTCTGGATTCTGGCAAACTTAGGGATGCTCTGTCCATGTGAATGGAAAATGCACTAAAAAGAGCAGGCGGAGGTGCTCTCTTTTTTAACGTAAATATATCCCTGTAGAGCTTTATCCTATTCTATCCTAGGCCTATTCAATGAAGAAGGAAGGCTTCTATCTTCCTCTCCTTCCTGTATCCAAAGAATGTCATTTGCTTATTATTTTAAACCGAGAAAAAAGAATGAATGCTTTGTATAAATGAAGAGGGCCGTAATATAAACATGGGTTATTTGTGAATGCGTAGGTAATCCGTGGCCCATATATTTATTCGGCAAGTGGGGAGTCGTAGGCGGAGTGATTCACGCATTTAGCGTCGTCGATTGCCCCTTAAGAGCTATTAATATTTCCAACCGCGCAAGCTCACCTCGACCTTAAGCATGCATTCTTGCGATTAACCAACGGCTGCATCCCGTCCCATGCGGAAATCAGCCATCCATTCATTTTTATTTCTTTTGCTAATATTCATCTTAAACTCGGTCACTTTTGGGTTTTTTTTTCTCTTGGTACGCCATATACATTAGCATCATCTCAAATAGCTTTTCTTTAATAATACCATCATCAGGGAATTGAAGTTTATATTGAAGTTGCTCCCCTAGAAAGGATAGTTGCATACATTTTTAGACTCATTTGAGGATTAGCCACGAACTCATCGACTAATCTGCTCCTCGCTTAATATTATGGTCTACAGCGTGTAGGTAGGATTTTTTTCCTGAGGAAAACGATAAAAATGTCAACAAAACGTGTTTCTTTAAAATAATTTTGCTAAATAGGTCATATTTGTATATATTTTTTACAACCAGAGGGAAACTTCTCCCCCATCTATTTTTCATAATTAACATAAAGTTTTATTTGAGATTGCACTGGTAATTTTATAATATAATGTATAATAGATAACGAAGTTAATAAAAAGATCGCAGTTGAGGTTGCCTAAGTTCAGGAGTATTTGAAAAGTTTCAATTCCACTTGAAGTTGTATTTTTTTTACATTTTAGTCCAAATGGGGCTGATTCGCCACTCTGCTTTAATGCTTATTCTTCTTTTTTGAAGAGATTAAAAAATCAAAAAATTTTTTAGTTTTTACTTTTAATTCTTTTATGAATTAATTTAATATATATTAAAGGGAAAGTATTATGATCATGGAGTTATTAAATTTTGTATTGAATCGATCTCTAGAGGGCGGTAAAAAAATCCCCAATATTTATTAAGAAGCACGAAACACTCAGCATCCCCTGAACCAAATATTTTGAAATAATTGGTGATAATAATTAATAAGTTTATTTCCTGTCATGGACCAAATTTTAGAACAATTCTTTGAGTGGAAGCGGATTTATTCTCAATAATGGAAAAATATATAATAAATTACGTCATCACATAGAGAATGAATGAAATTTTAATTAAATCTCTAACTTTTTTTTAATTTTTCAAATGTAGTTAATAAAAAAGATCACCCTTTCCTCTTACTTACTCTTTAAGGAATATGATATGGTCAGCCCTGTTTAGAAGCGGAAAATTTTTGCAAAGTTGTTCTCTATTTTAATTTTTCTGGATGTAATAACAATTCTAATTTTATTTTGATATACAGGCATCCCTCGATTAGTGAATTTTTCGTTAGTGCGGTAAAATTTTTTACGATGATTTCTTCGATTAATGCAATAAATATTTTGATTAACGCGATTTTAAAATCGTTACGTAAAAAGTAGAATTCTATTTCAGAAGGTTTTTTTTTTAAATTAAATTAATTAATGCTATTTTAAATAGTAACTTCAAATATCTATAAGTTATAAAGACAGAAACATTAAATAAATAAAGCATGTTGCATCTATATGCACATGTACTTGAAAAAAAGATCTACTTTTTTGATATTAAAAATGGTTTTATTATATTATTGGATAAAACAAAATTTTATATTTTAAGCCTAATTGGAAATTTTATCTTCAATTAAAGAGATTAAGTTCAAATTTTTGAAAAATTAATAATTTTTTCTCTAAAAATAAATTTTTTTTTTAAATTATACATAGTAGCTAACCGAAATAAATGTTTTAATTTTAAGAAAAGAAAAGCGAGTTGAGATGATCTTAAATATAGGATGAAAAGGCCATATATCATAATAAAATTATTAACTAGTATACCCTGAGAGATATCTTTTGAACTAAGAAGAAATAAAATGAGATTTGACAGTTGTTATGACGTAATGACAAAAGAAAATAGCCTCACAATCCAAGTATAAATTTATTACGTCCTTGTCAATAAGTATATCGTACCGGACGGTGGTGTATATTTGAGAGTGTGTCAGTGTCAGTGTGATGCCAACGTCCTATAAATATCCAACCTGGGACAATCTAGCCAATTGAGCAAGGTCAATTTGCCCCTTCCTTTGACGTCCATCAAGAGGTTTTTGAAGGCGCCTCCGGGAGGGCGAAATGCCAGCCTGGCATTACGAGTCTCCTCAAGAATGTGTGGGTGGCAGCCCGGAAATACTCTCTAACATAATTGAGGCAAATATTAAATTGAAGATGAAGTTTCCAACTCGACTTAAAATATAAAAAGACAATTGATTTTGTTTGAAATAATAGAATTGGTTTTAATTTAGGGGCGAGTTCTCGTTCTTAGCTGCTTAAGCTTTCAGAAATTAGGCCCTTGTGTCTGTTAATGGCGAGAAATTATCTCCAACTTCCCTTCCTCAGGAGGAGACTTTTAACAATGTGGAATAATATTTGCGGCAGCAGCTCATCCGCTTAGTCACTCGCCTCCTCTATTCCAATACACTGTATAATTCAGGACGGGTCTTAATCTAAGATACAGGTAAAAAGGATATCCCATTAGAGGAGGGGGATTTTTATTTCACAAATGGTTTTTGAGATAATCAATAATAATAGAATAATTAAAAATAAGATCATTTCATAATGATTATCTATCTATTAATATTATTTATTAATACATATTACATTTTTCAATTATTTTGTCTTCGTCCTTAATCCCGCGCGGGGGTTCGGCACTTATTATATTTTTTATATTTCTCTCTATTCCCCAGATAATAATTTTGGCACTATTCCTTAAAGCAGAGCTAAATTTCTTGCTTTATGATCTCACGGATTCCCCCCGGAGCGATAAAATTTATTTAATTATATTGGCTACCAATTAATTTAAATAAATATAGTGACCAAATGGCATAAATATTGTTTATTTTCCTTCTTAAGTCAATTTCAGCTCCATATTTAAGAAAATATTTTTCTTAAAAAAACCAATTAACATTTCTTAATTAAATTTCTTTACTATGAATTCTATTAATTAATTAATTAATGTGAGGAATAATAAGTATAAGTACGAAGTAATATAAACAACAATTCAGGACCTGCTCCCTTTAGAGCAGCGGTCACCAAACGGCAGTCCGCAGAATAATGTGGACATTATTTGCAATTTTTATGTTTTATTAATAATTAAACAAAAATAATCTAACAAATTCTTCTCTTCTGAATGATAATTTTTGTAAATGTATAATATATTTTCATTTTTCAAAGTTGCAACCGCGTTAAAAAAATTACAATTTTAATTAATTTTTAATTTGCTGGAAACAACCGACTGTGATACAATTAAAACTTGGCTTGAAATAAATCCGGCTCTCCGTCATGCAGTAACGTCATTGGAGTCAAAAATCTCTCGAATCAAACAAGCTTCAATTATTTTACAATAATTAAACAAGATGTTGTGATTAAATGAGCATTTGTAATTTTTTTATAAAAATAAATGCATTTCATATTTAATAAATCGGAAGTTGTCCGATCGTTATTAAAAAAAAAAAAATAATATTAGTGGTCCGTGAAGTCCGAAAGGTTAGCGACAGCGGCTTTAGAGTAAATAAATAAGAATTTTTTTATTTTGTTTGAAAATTGTTTTTCAAGACTTAAT
Source organism: Anisolabis maritima (assembly GCA_010014785.2). Lineage (NCBI taxonomy): Eukaryota > Metazoa > Arthropoda > Insecta > Dermaptera > Anisolabididae > Anisolabis > Anisolabis maritima. The sequence continues at coordinate 9,072 of JAAAKE020084180.1, read as the reverse complement.
AGCTGTTTTTTTTTCTTCTAAAAAATTTACTCTCTCAAAAATAAAAATTAAAATGTTTGCATTCCACATAAGAGAAAATTAATTCTCTGTTATCTTAGGGGTCATATAGGATAATGGCCCCTCTGAGATAATGACTAGAGATCTCAGAGCAAGAGCTTTTATTAAAATAGACTTCCCTTTAGGCGAAAATGAACCCGTAGGGTGTTTGCGTTCGTTTATCGTCTGAATGAATAGCCATTTCTCGTCATCCCCTGGCAATTTGCCTGAATGCCTCGACCTTTACATTGTCAAATTAGTTGATACATTTACGTTTACATTTAGTCGACATTCTGCGAGTGTTATTTCTTTTTTATTATTTTTTGCTAAAATGTTGTTGATTTAATAATCCCGCCCTTTTGTCTTTTTTTTGCAAAAAGTCATATTTAGGTAGAGGAAATGGTGAATTTTTTCTCTTTCTTTTTTCAATTATCATTTATTCTCTTTTACATACTTATGATGACTTTTGGTTGGAAACCGAAAAACTTACGAAAAATTCCATTTAATTCTATTTATTACTTATTAAAAAAAAAATTTTCATCGTCCCCTTCTTACACCCCAAAAATATCTTTCTTACCTTCATCTCTTAATAACCTTTAATTTCAGCACAAATTTCATTTATTTCTTTTTAAGTCTTTTTCGGCATCGGAGGCCATTTATTTATCTTAATTAGTAGCCACTATAATATAAACAAATTTCATTTTCGTATATAGTTTTTAATTTTTATTAATATTAGCTTTAACTTTGAAGAAATGTAGTTTTATTTTTTATCTTTGTGGTGTCGATATAGGTAGGAGAGAGCTCACAAAGAAACCGCAAATAATATTGATAAACATCCTAATTTTTCAAGTTAGAATAAGAAATGGAATTGTATCACGATTTTAGATATTGCCTTTCCTAGAGCTCTCCCACTTTAGTTGACCAGGAGAAATTTTACGGGCCGTTTAGAAAACACTACTTATTCAATAATATGCGAGTGTTGCCGAGATGACTAATTCTTTTGAAGTCACCGCTATCTTTTCGCAGGAAGAGGAAAAAAAACGATACCGTAAATAAGTTTTTATTGACCTTTTATTTCAGAGAATGTCCTTCAGAGGATAGACGTAAGAGACGACCGAAACGTCGATACAAGTTAATAATAAAAACTAACTAAGAAAAAAACTATTTTGAGGTGAAGAGAAAATAGGGCCAGAAAGCCAAATAAAAGTCTCTCTAGTCCCTTGAAATGTTTTGGATGTAATTTATTTATCCATCTTCAGTCGAAGATTCTGATCAATGAGAGTTGAGTCTGTAGGTGCATAATTAATCTTAATATCCGAAACGTCTCATTCAAGGGACTAGGACTTTTATTTGGCTGGCTGCCCCTGATCCCTCACCTCATTAAAAACAATCATTAATATTCAAACAAAACTAAGATTTTTTTTCTTTCGCTCATTTTTATGCCAACCTGGCTGACATCCATTCAAAGCAATCGTCTCCTTTTTGAAATTTCAAATTTGACCAGAACAGAAAATAGTCATAAAGACCAATCTTTTGGAAAACCATAGATGAATGAAGCCTTGAATATTTTTTATATAGGTAACTTATATATTCATAAATATTCAGTTACCCCTTGATTAATGGGCTTAATTAATCCCGCAAAATTGCCGCATTAATCAAACTAAATATGCTAAAATTATAGGAAAAATATATAATTAATTAATATAAAATTTTTTCTTAAATTTATTATTATTAATTAAATATGCCTGGATCGTAATATATATATATATATACATGTATCGTTTAAAAGTCTATTTGGCCCAAGATGTCAAAGAGACTTAAAAAAATATCATTAACGTACTAAACTTCTAGATGTTTGAATTAATTTATTCTTCGAGAAAAATAACTTTACCACACTGAAATTCTCTCATTAAAGTGAAGTTGCTTTAATCGAAGGATAACTATAATAAAAATGAAGATATTCTTTCTTGCTAAGCAAAATAGGTAAACAAATTACAAAAAATTTACCGCCCCTCTCTCTTTTATTTTGTTTGAGTATTCAAAACACAAGGGCACTGATTATACAATTTCATTCATTTAAAGGGTTGCAGTTAACTAAAATACAAATAAACACACATTTGTTTTAAAGATTGGATTCATTCAATTTTTGAGTTCTTAGTGATCTAATATTAAAAAATTTGACTTTCAATTTTTTTGTCTTTATCCTCTCTCGTCATCTGAGATCATATTAATTCTTTATTGGTAGCAAATATAATTTAAGTAAATTTTATCACTCTGTAAAGGAAGCAAACCTTTACCTCTGTCCTAAGGAATACGCGTCTTTTTTTTCTTGATTTATATAGGTATAAAAATATTAATTGTTATATTCATTTACCTCTCCATTTCTTTCCCATAAAATAATAATATAAATTTCGTACCCTCAGAGTGATTGAGGTTTTGTTTCCATATTACCAAAAAGGGTGTCATAAATTAATCTCTAATCCAAACAAACACTTGTCACCATCTGGCAGATATTTTTTTAGAACGATGACGTTTTTTCAGAATAACGTAAAAAGGAGTTGAAAATAATAGATTTTTTTATAAATTTCTTAATGAAAAACAACTTCAATATTAATTTAATCGTTTTATTCCAAGAAGGAGGGCAATGAAACCCCAATTGCTTCCTTTATTGACGCGTCTTCTGGGATATGTTTAAATGGTGTCAAAAAATGGTAATGAAATCGATGAAAACGTTAAGTTTTTATTTTTAGTAATTTAAGATATTCAAATTACTTTCCGTTATGAGTGAATTTAAATATCTTTAATGTATTTAAGAAAATCAAATTTTCCCCCTTAAAAAAGGGCCTTTAAAGAGCGTCGCTAATCGTAATCAAGCTTGAATTTTCTTTTTAACTCCCCTCGTTTTAATTTATTTTGAAATGAAATTCGTCACATACTTTCTCTCTTCCTACCCTTTCCTTAAATAGCTCTAAAATATTACACAATTACTGAGATTGAAACATTAGCCTAAATTTAGTGCCTCTAAAAGTAAATTTCCTACCAGGCTATGTGTTAAATGAATAAACTCATGACTTAAAGGGCGTTGTCTCATTTAAATACTTTTTAAACCTTTATTTGAAAATATAAATCTCATTCACTTTTAATGAATTTACATTCAAGATTAAATAACAAACAACAACTTAAGTTAATGTTGGGCTTAACGCAACAGTTAAAATGAAAATTAATTATAAAAATATTATTTAAATTTCGATATCTTATCGCTTTTGGTTCCCTCGTTTAAAATTCGGAAATAATAAAGAAAATACGACATGTCTCTTTTTAATTCCTTTTGTTGATATTCATAAAAATATCACCCCTTAGACCGAAGGTATAATAATGAAAGTATTGAATTCGATCCAAAAGCTAGAAATCGAGCTTTTGAAAATCCATTAAGTTCAAAAATATTTGAGAAATTACTCGGTGCATGTCTTTATATCAGTACACAATATTTATTTAAATTTTGTCATTTTCGGGTGCTTGATTCAATCGAATCCTAGGCAATAAAATATATTTAAATTATTTTGGCAACCAATTATCTTTAATAAATATCCACGGAGTCTAAATGGCCTCAGATGGCGAATAAGATTTAAAAATAGAAAACAAATAAAACTGCTAACGAGTAATATTATATTTATATTTATATTCATCTGAAATATATATTTATATCATTTGGTATATATATGCAAACGGATTAAGATAAACACCAAGTCTCACCCCCTGGAATGAGATTTAAATATGATGACATTCTCAAATAAATTTTACATACGTAAAATTAATAAAATTTACATTAAAAGGTTTTTCTAATAAAAAGGAAATTTAATATAATTAAAAGCAACATGGGAATTTATCCTCATAGTATATGAAACGTTTAGAGGTTAAAGCTAGTTTTTTTTTTTTGCGAATGCAATACTTTCTCATATATATTACATATATAGGCAAGAGAAAGTAAAAATTTACTTCACACACACACATCTATCTTAAAAATTACAACTTTTGCTAAGTCACTAGAATTAAATTATCACCTAGATAGATCATATAAAGTCAAGTACCAATTAAGTAATCTCATTTAAATTTTATTCCCACTCATTTGATATAAAGATGAAATTGACTCTTAAACAATAAACTAACCAATCCCCTTCCTACTTTCTTCTATCCATACAAAGAATACTTTTATCTACGTTTTTTTTTTTTTTTGTACATAAGAAACATTCAAATATAAAAATTGAGTGAGAGTTCAGCACCGGTTTGTAGGATAGGAAATTTTAGATATTACAAAGTTTTATTTAATCTTCACAAATTGTATCAGCCTACTGGGAAATTTTGGCCAGTTTTTGAAAAATAAGGAGTGGCATGAGATTAAAAAAATCTGCACAGAGCTATAAGAAAGTATCATGCAGTGATTTTTAGTGTTATTTATTTCAAACGAAGTAAATTATAAAAAAAATTAGTTTTAAATTTAAAAAAAAAATTTTAATCAAGGTTGTAAGAAACATGAAACCATCTTCTATTATAAAATGCAATACCTTTTCCATCTCATCGAACTTTTAAAATATGAATGAGTAACAAGAACTTAAATAATATTTCCAAGAGGAATTTTCAACTGTGTGTTTGCGATCGTAATACTTTCTCATTATATATACAAATAAAGGCAAGAGAAAGTAAAATGGACTTGCAGACAAAAAACGAGTTCAAACAACTCTTCTCGTCTTCTCTAAAGATTTCAATCTCTTAAAATTTACTCTTAGAACAATTCTATAAATTATAAAAATAAATATATTGTTATATGAAATATGAAATATAATATATAATGAAAATATTGCGATTTCAAAATAAATTGATATCGATATTTCAATGGAAATACACGTTTTGAGTTCCCCTGAGTCTTGCAAAAAAAATAAAAAAAAAAAATCCACAACACAAATTTCCTTAGATAAGAGAAAGTTGTGTGATGTGTGGCGGCCACACCAGATTTTTTAATTACCAATTTCCTTGGACAAAAGGCGTTATTGTGTTATTCAGAAAGCTCAGTATTCTCTATCTTTTTCATTTCTTCTTTGATCGAAAACTTATTTCTCTAGGACGAATTGAGAAAATTAGGATCTCAACTCCAAAAACAATTTCTGAGAAATGAAATAATTCTAAAGCAAATGTCTTTTAGCAGATGGAACATCAGATGGCAGAGGTAAAGCGATTAAAGGCCTGGGGGAGAGGTCGTTCTGCACCCGAGGCCAAGGAAGACCCCCAAACAGAGTCAACTCCACGGAACAGGTGAACGCCGTCCGGAGAGCGATGTCCGTAGCAGAGCCTGGCTGGCCGGAACTCGCAGCGCTCATCGTCACCACCGCCGACGAACATCAGGTCTTTTCTCATCTTCATTTTAATATGTATTTTCAAAAACATGTGAAGTTGAAATATGAGAAAATGCCATCATTCATAATTAAGTTAAGAATAATCTGGTGTATCAGATCCTGAGATAAAGCTTCCTTCCATTGCTTTTTCAGAATAGGACAACCATTTATTAAATTAATTAATATTTTATTGCAAGCATTACAGTTTATTTATTTTATTACTTATTAAATTTGTAATCTCACAAACAAACTAAGTTCTTTAATGTATACTAAATCTACAAACTCCGTTTCGTTTCAGACTGAATTCGTACACGATAGAGACAAACTGGTGCAGTGGGTAAGCGGGTTCAGCGGCTCTATGGGCTTGGTGGTGATAACTAAGCGCCATGCTATTCTTTGGACTGATGGGCGTTATGAGGCGCAGGCTGATGAGGAAGTTGACTGCCAATGGACCATCTTGCATACGTCTTCGGAGCAGACTCAAACGGTGGATGAATGGTTAGCTTCAGAGCTGCCTCAGGGGGTCAGGGTCGGGGCTGACCCTACCAGGGTGCCTAGTTACATCTGGTCACAATGGAATGAAACACTCAGTATGTAAATATATAAAACAAATATTAATCCTAAGTGAAAACATACTTTTAGCGTTTCTGATTGAGTGCTTCTATCACTGCATTTAAAAAATTAACAAATGCGCATGCGGGGTACTCTCTTGAGCAATGAATCGAAAACCACATTAGAGAAGCACCAATATGAATATGGGTTATAAAAAATATCTAAATTTTATTTGGTTACCACTTGACTTTGATGTATAAATATTTAAAAAAAATTAATTAAGCTAAAGACCTGATTATACAATTTAAATTCTAAATGGTTAATTTTTTGAGCATACGTGCTTTGTTGTAAGTGTTGGTAGTGGTGTAGATTCTACACGCGAAGGACAAATTTATTATAAAAATTAAAATTTTTTATATCATGATAATAGTATTTAAGATAATTGCATAGCTCTCTTATAATTATAATTATAATCCCATTGGACTTTTTCCCTTTTCCATAATCTGTTATTAATATTTATTTTTAAATGTGATAAAAAATATTCTTCATTTGGGAACCTGTGCTTTAGATTCTCTTCAACTCCCTTTTTCTCGAATATTTTATATGGGATTATTATAATCGGGTTCACTGGATTTAGAGGAAGGGCCCAGAGAGGCAAGAAAATATTGCAAAATCATCGAAAAATTTGAATAAAAACATTAAAAAATTGGAAAAATAATAAGTCTAAATTGAATTTCTAATAAGAACAAATAAACAAAAAGAAAAGCTCTACTCTCTCTCAATCCAGACTACCCTAGTGATCGAGATAAGTATTCTAATTTGGATATTCTTTGGAAATATTTTTTCTATTCTCCTTATCAGAAATTTTTCTATAGATATGTGTACTTGTTAAGATCAACATCAACGAAATATTGCACAAGTTTTAAGGTTTTGAATTTTAAAATAAATTTTTTCAGTTTTACCAAATATTTTTTTATTTTAAATTTTTTTGCAGTGGGAAAATTATTTAATTGGCCATAACAGATTGCAGATTGGCTATTGTGAGTAGCGTTATGATAACGATCATAGCCTGCGAGCAGAGTTTGATATTTATTTCTAAAAGTGATGTTAGGTTAACTAATTAAAAAAAAGGAAAAATATATCGGTTGATTAATAAATGATAAAAATTATTTTACTGGCATAAAAAGTTTACTTTTTAAAATATGCAATATTATTTTATATATATAAACTTTTTCTTCGTCTTTTCATTAAAATTTTAGTTATTTTTCAAATCGCAAAGAACAGATCTCTCCCTCCGAACATCTACGATATCTACGCCACTATCATAAATGTTGCAGAGAAATGGCAAAGAAGAATAAGATCATAAAAATAAATTATTTTTCTTTTCCAGTTACTCGAGGAATTAAATTGACCGAGACAAGAGAAAATATAATATTAAATCTTTGGGGATCGAAACGTCCTCATTACCCGGAGAGATTTTTATTTCCTCTCAATATTGAATATACAGGTAGGTTTAATTTTATATTCGAATATTAGAATAGAAAATAAATGAATCCCCCCACATACACAGCACATTTAAATTTGGCAAATTCTTATTTAATGGAAAATAAGATCAAAATTGTTATATTTGACAATCTTTTAATTTGGATTCATTAAATTCGTTTTAATTTTTCAAAAATAAAATTGAAATTGTTTTTTTTTTTTTTAAGGTGTTTCTTGGGAAAATAAAGTAAAAGATCTTCGAGAAGAACTGAAGAAGGAAAAAGCGGATGCGATGGTTGTGACCGCCCTGGATGAGATCTCCTGGTTATTGAACATCCGCGGCAAAGGCTACTATCCGTACAATCCTTTCGTCAAGGCCTACGTGCTGGTGACTCCTAAGGAAATCTCTCTTTATATTGATACCGCCATAGCCAACAATACTGCCATCCGCGAATTTTTAAAAATAAATGAGTGCACGCAAGGAAATTTAGAATGCGTTAGGTGAGACTGGATCCTAAATGGAGGTTATATTAAATAATAATAGTAAAGATTTATTTTATTTTAATATATCTTTAGGATTCGTGATTATAACAAAATCTTTGATGATCTCAAAACACAATCTCAAGTCTGGGAGAGAGTTCTCCTTCCTTCTCGATGGTCGTTCAGTTCAGGCGCAAGTCAGAAAATTGTCGAAAGTGTTGTGAGTAGAATTGCTTAATAAATTTTATATTTTTAATTTCTCTTCTGAATAATTTTTAATGTTTTATTTCTAGAAACCTTCAGCTCGTCTTCAAATACCTTCACCATTAATTTTACCTAAATCGATCAAAAATGAAGATGAAATTAAAGGGATGATGAAAGCTCACGTTCAAGATGGCGTGGCAATGTGCGAATTTCTTTATAAAATCGAAAGACAGGTATTTCGGAACATTAAAATTCATTTAAATTTAATATATCTAATTCTACAAAGCAATTTTATTTATTTATCGTCTTTTTTCTTTTTTGGAAAATTTATGAGGATCATTTGCTGGCGTCATTTCTATTATTTTATAAAGAAGGCCAAGGACGCAGGTTAATTAAATTGCTAATTTCGAGGCGATCGATTTTGTTCGTTTTTTAAACCCTTTTAGTTTTTTGAGATCATTTAGACTCCAATGATATTTATTTAAATTAATTAGTATTCAATTTAATTAAATTTACCGGTTTGAACGGGAAGCGAATGGGAACTGATTTGGTTATTTAATATAACTTCATAACCCCGGATGTTCGTGAGAAGTATCAGTTTTTCTTTTAAGTCCTATTCGTCGTCTGAGACCATTTATACTGCCTTATTTATTTAAATTGATTGTGAGCCAATATAATTGTACCTCAGGACGGCGAATCACCTTTGGAACACGAAGCGAGACCTCTACTTCTTCACCAAAGAATAGTTTAATCCTTAGCGCCCTAATAATCTTTTGTTATTTGTTTATTTATTTAATACCAACATAATAACACCAAATCTACTTAAAAAAGTCCTTTTTTTTAATTTAAGAATATGGGGGGACTGGGGAGGGTGACCGGGAATGGGTTAGAGAACCCGAAACCGGCAGGGAATGGTGTGTGCCATTAGTGC
>JAAAKE020084169.1:2138-22769 GCA_010014785.2 Anisolabis maritima | reverse complement strand
TTACATTAAATATTTTTATTTAATGAAAAAATCCTCCCCGCCCTGGATGCGAACACCGATCTCCTGTGCAGAACGGCATTTTAATTTAATAAAAAAACAATTTAACTGTTTTTATAAAAATATTTAGAAAATAATGAAGTCGTAGAGGATTTCCAAAAAATTTTATTTAAAAGAGAATTGAGGTGATGCAACCAACAAAAAACACTAATCATTCTCGTCGACGTTTCGAGTGTTCATCACATTCATCATCAGGATGAAACTATGTATTTGTCTTCCGGTCAGTATTGGTGGGTATTTTTTCATAAGGGTACACTCTGTCTATATACAAATTAATCTCTTTATATATATTTCTAATCTCATTTACAGGATGAAAAATAACTAGGAAATTTAGATTAGAAATATATATTGTGTCATTATTTAATTTTTAATATATATAAGGCAACCCAGGTTCGAATCCACCTCATGGTAAAAATTTATCCAGCTAGTAATGATGCTTCTTCCTGGGGAAGGAAACAGGAACCCGCCCCAAGAGGTTTACTATCTAGAGTAATCACAACAAAATGACTGAAGAGGAAGATAATGTCCCCTTCAAAAATAATTGGACCATCTGTAACTTTTGTTTCGTCTTAATGCTTTGTTGTTGGCTACACCTCTAATCTCCTTGAAAGATCTTCACAGCCATTTTTCTTAGTCAAAAAATTTTATTTAGTTTTAATATCGCGTTATACTTGGATAAGAAGATATTTTTTAGCCTTATACTAAAGTCTTATTTCTTTCATAGGGTGCATCAATTCGATCATGTTTAGAATGTAGGCAACTCAAATGACAAAATCACTAATGGGTTTTTTGATTAGTTGCTCCTCTTAATTTCTAGGGGGATAAAGCAAATGCGCATGCATGGAGGAGAATTAATCAAAACCCCCATTAATGATTTTGTCATTAGGGTTGACTACTTTACAGAAATCAAACACGAACTTATTTCTGCAACCCATGGCAGAGGTTAACTTTTTAGAACTATTTTTTTCTACAATGATAACAGAATAAATTAATTATCGTTGTATGATGCCACTTATCCCTGTGAAGGAAAATAAATCAAAAGTTATTTTGATTGTGAGTCTCTTTTGTTTATATACATTGCAATGAAATCAACAATTCGCTATTGTTTTAAGGTTTTTGCCCCAGATATCGACCCGGGCAGCCTCGGGAATCCCTCTCCCCCCTCCAGCAGGGCAACCCTCCTGGATCCCTTTTTCGGGGCCACAGGCAAAGTGGGCGGAAAGGAGGTTAACTGGAAATATATGCCAGCTACACACTTGCCGTTCTTTTTTTTTAAATTTTAAAATTAAATTTGCACGATCTCCTATCTGCAATGCACTTCTTTTTAAATCCATTAGGACTTTAGGATAATCGGTGTCCTCGTCGCTGGTGATGATACATTTTCGATATATAAATCACATATCCTTTTATTTAATTGAAAACACTCTTCTACTAAGAAATTAACATTTGATAAATTAAACTTATTGGTACATTTAGAAACTTTTTCATTTGTTGATTTAATTTGAAATGTTTATATAAAGTGACACTTTTTAAACAAGTCAATTTAACTAAGAATTCAGCTTCTTAGTAAAATTTTATTAACAACAAGTAATGGAGTATTTTACAATTTCATCAATATGAAGATAAATGTTCAAAATTAAGAATTTTTTTTTAAACATGAGAATAAAATAAAATGTCTTGTATTAGAAAAATTTAAATAAAGATGGACGGTTGATCGATGAAACGAATTTGCACACAAATTCCAACTGGGAAAATTGGTGAAACAAAATTCAACAAAAGGTAAACGAAATCGAAATTCTCGACAAGCAATTTAAATTTATCATCATGACGTTCTAAAGAATTTCGGAATACAAATAAAAAAAAAAAAAAAACCACAAATTTAGTGATGGGGTTTTATTATTAAAATGCCGATATTAATATAAAATTTTCTAATACACCCTCGGGGAGTGTGAAAAAAACATTCTTGGGGTTCGAAGAAAAGGGAATGTGATTAATAATGGAAAAACCTTTTCGTGGTAAAATTTATTAAATAAAAATTAGTTTAAAACAAAACCTACAGAGTGATTAATTTTTTCATCAACAAATGTATCCTTATAAATTATGATTTATGGAATATTAAATCTAATAAAAAATTAAGTTTAAGTATAGTTAAATATAAATTATTTGAAATATATTATAGAATATATTAATTATATTAATTATGAAGAAATCTAAAACACATGGCTTAAAATATTATATAATTAATTAATGTGAAAATAAATAAGTACGAACTCCAAACAATGACAGACACCTTAGAAGATGGAGAAAGATTGATGAAAGTAAGATTATCATCAAATAAATCCAGGAAAATAATGAAATTAATATAAGAAGACATACTATCCTCCTCAAAAGTAATTGGACAACCTTTAGCTTAGTCTTAATGGATAATTAGGAGACCTACACAAAATTTAAAATCATGTTTTACCTATTATTAAATTTAATATTTTCCTATTTCATGTAGGTCTTCTAAATATCCATTAAAGCGAAACAAAAGAAACAGGTTGTCCAATTACTTTTGAGGGGGATACTATGTCAACATATTCATCAAACTCGCTTGAACGGAAGTGTAATTAGTAATTATTTGCATTCGCTGCAGAGAGGAGCACTGACAACCAGAGAGGTAAAGCAAATAATGATTACGATGAATTCTGTAACAATCTGGCATTTTTAAATAAAATAAATGAAATGTTGTTAAAATTATATTGGACGTGAAGGTTCATTCAAATTTTTATTGATGAATATATAAAAAAGTTTGGGAAACCTTGATCCATTATCATCAACTGGCTTAGAGACGATTACTAGTAATGTTATGCCAGTAAACTAGGTCCTTTGAGGAACCATTTTCAAGCTTAGAAAGCCCGCGCCTTGAGCATTTATATATTTCAAGAAATTTATATTTTATATGGTTAGAAATGAACATTCAAATCAAAGTGCAATGATACAAAAAGAGAAATTATTTATAAGATGCAGGTTTTATTTCTGTTTTTTAATAAGAATGAATTTTATTGTAGCTATCAAATTACGTGATTTAGTTTTTATAAAGATCAAAATTATAATTTTTTTTTTTAAACAAAAACTCTTAAAAAACTTATTAATATTAATATTTCTTTTATAAATTTATTTTCTATTTGTAAAATTAAAATAGAACTTTAAAAAAAAATTTTTTTTTTCGAAAATTATCAATTTATTGTATCATATTTTTTAAATATTTTTTTACGAGTCCAAATGGATACAATAATTTTTGTAAGTAAATGTCAATGAAATTTATTTCTTTGATGTTATTTTTTTAAGAGTCTAATTGTTATTTCCTCTTTCACCATCCCCTTTTTTTTTGTATCTCTCTTCATCAAGTAGTTTTTTTTTTTTTTTTTTTTAAATAAACAAAAATTAAAAAAAAAAATTTTCCTCTTACTTCTTTATTAATTCAGAAATGACGTTTAAAATACTTTTCTATTAATGTATCAAGGTCGTTTAGAGGACGAAACGAGGCGTGGGACTGCTACCCGTTTTTATAAGATATTTAGCAAAAAAATGGGAAAACAGTAAATAAGAAACTTCTTCATTAGGGCAATATTTATAAATGTGTTATCGATATTTTTGCTATTGTTGATAGCGGTAGTAGAGCGGTATAGCGGTTATACCTTAGGACCTAGTGATAAATGAAACGATCAATTATTTATTTTAAATATAAATTCATATAATAGGATTTAAAAGAATAGAATTGAGCAAAGTGACGGTACTTTTTCTGAGACGATTCTAATTAATTCAATACTTAGCTCTATTTATAGGTCACATATAGGACTCCATAACAAAATATACAAAATCCTTAATGATATGAGAAAAACAATTTGGTAAAAATACAAGAAAAAGGCGATCTCTTCTCTCTTTTCTCAGAACGAGCTTTTTAAGTTCAATGAAAAATAAAATTTTGTTTAAATAAAGATACATTCTTAATTTTAAATATTAGACTTTTTTTTTTAATTTTATAATTTAAAAAATATTAAAGACTTTATCCAGCATCAAAAAAGTGCGCTTATTTATAGAAAATAACACAAATAAATTTTTTTTCTAAAAATAAATCAATGCATAATCACCTTGATGCTATTCAGTGAGCTTCTCTCCCCTTTTTTCGATTTTGAAATGGAATCATCATGCATATGTTATATTTCTATAAAAGAGAAAGTAAATTCATCGGTTTCCAATAGTAAAAATAAATAACGCTCTTTTTTTTTTTTTCTTTTTTTTTATCATAGATATTCGAATTAAATGTGTGTTAATATACTTCGTTTTTCTCCGTGCGTGTGTTTGGAACAAACTTGAGTTATAATAAAGCGTCGGTCGCAATTAGAGTTCTCACCCTCTCCATTCCCCCTCTCCTTATTCGCAAAAAATGAACGGAGACACTTATATTGCCTCGCGGAAATTGCGCGAGTTGAAACGGTCTTATTATTAGAAATATCACAAGTCCTATATTCTTCACCCTCCCTTGCCTTTTCATTTCTCTCCCAGGCAACCTAAAGTTTTTTTGTATTTAGCCAGTGGCCGACGGTGAGAAGTCACTTGCAAATGAAAAAACTTCTTATCAAAAATCTCATTCACAATAAAAAACTATATATATCTAAACGTGCTATCTCTTTAACAATTAATCTTACTTTTTATTGGACCTTTTTGCACTGAATATGAATAGGATGATTTTTTAATTTTTTTTTTTTTTTTTTATGAAAAAGAATTCTTAATTTAAAAAAGGAAATTTCTTTTAATTAGAACAAATAATTGGCTAACATATGTTATCACAAAGAAATCATTAGATTTATTAAAATTTTAATTATGATTGTCATTGGATTGTTAAAAAAAAATAAATTAAAAAATTGGAAGAGATTTATTTCTGATAAAAGAGAGAAGTAAAAAGGAAATTTTATTTTTAAAAAGAAAAGAGAACCGATGGTTTAGACCAGACTTTTTTCGCTAATCGCGACCTTTTCTAAAGAACAATTACTCATCGCCCCCCCCCCCCCTGCAAATCAAATGATTATTTATTTTATGAGCAAACAAGAAAAGATAAATGTAGATAGTTAATTTCTGTAATCTCTCTATCCCAAAGCTTGTTTTCTAAATAAGACACCGAGGAGCATAAAGTAATAAAATTATTTAATACACAAATTTAATATAAGATTACGAAATCAACAAAATAGAATTTTTATTGGACCTTTAATAGCATTAAAAATTAATAATTTTATATACAAACTTAACTTTTCACTTTCTTTTTCTGTCTTTTGCCGCTTTATTTTTTATAAAACGCTCTTTCGATTGAATTTGAAGCTACCGTCGCCCCCCTCCCCCCACCGAACCATTTCAGCATCCCAGAGGGGCGATATTGTCCACTTTGGGAACCTATGGTTTAGAATGTAAATTCAAAGGTTGGTTATTCGAATCTCGAACGAGTCATATATTTTTAATGAAAAATACCGTTTCTTGGTAAAAATCCGTGTTTCCAAAAAAGTATACACCAAGCTTGCGTAATTTAAAAACTATAGCTCAGCTCAACGTCGATGAGAAGGCCTAGCAAGTCTCTTTCCGCCGCAGCGGTACTGACGTGTTGCAAGGTCAGGTTTGGCTCTTGGTTTTTTGGAAGACTAGCTACGCGCCTATGCAGATGGCACGTCCTCTTTCTTCCGTGCAGTTTTTTTTTTTTTGCTTATTTATAATAGAAAGTAAGTTATACTAAGGTGGCCATTAATTAGTTGTGTCTTTATTACTTTTTCGATTGCCAATATAACAAAAAATCTATTTTTTGTTATTTTTCACTTATTTATATCCCGGGAACGCCTCATCTCAAAAATCCGTCCGCATTAACACATCCCAAACAAAATTTTGCTTCCCCCCTCTAAAAAGTGGGGTTATCTATCCGTAATCTGAATTGCTTATAACCTCCACCCTGCTATGTAAAATTATCTACACACTGAAAAAAATTCCATGAATATTCATCCATAAATCTAGGAAATATTCAGTTGTTTGTTAAAATGAAATCCCGACTAAAAATCGGTCTCCATACCCCTAATCTGAATTAAATCATAGTCTAATATCACTCATTGGAAAAAAAATTCCGCGAAAATCCATCCAGTAGTTTCAGAGTCTATGCGTTACAGACAGATTTAGTCTGATATATTAGAGTATAGATACTTTTTATTAGAAGCAGCTTCCTAATTTTAATCAGGAAGACTGGGTACCCGAGTGACTCCGACCAGGGATGTACAAAATATAATGACTGCTCTTAGAGGAAATCCCCGATTATCTCGTCTTTGAACTTATTAATTTATTTTTAAACAGTTTAGATTTATTCTGTGTTTTATTTGGTGAATTTGAAAAAAAGTGCTTTATTAAGCTTATGAATTTAAAAAAAAAATTAGATTTAGAGCATAAGCTCTATGGTTTCTAAATTTTGTAACAATAAAATATTGAATTGAAATAAAAATTTATTTAAAACATTTTTTTTTGTATTTATTAATCATTTAAAAATGAGAAATGATATTAATTTAAATGACTTTAAACGCGGGAAAATTTGAGTTATGACATAAGAAACAAGTCAAAGAGAAAATAATTATTTTTCAATTATTTTGTTGAGTTGAGACGAAAACAATTTCATAAATACTATTTTCAAATAGTAAATTTTAAAAGAAAAAAAAATCGATGTTTTTCCTTTGAAAGAAGCCTTGGAATCCTAAGGTGGTGGGTTCAAATCTCGAGACGAGCAATTGGTTTTTATTCTGAATAAGCCTTCATCATCATTTTATCAGCGAGAGAGGCTCTTTCCTTAACAGTCAAAAATTGTAATCTGCACGACAATATGATTCTTGGAAGGGTATAAATATTTATTTCCATAAAAAATTGTCAATCTTAAAATACATTTCAATTTTTAATACAATTTTGTGATATATATTATTATGAATTCAAAGTTATGTAAAATGATTTAATACAATATAATATTTCAATACTAATAATACGCCGAATAGAGAATATTATAAAGTCAAATTATATTTACTGAAATACATTTTAATAAGTTAAATTCACTCTCTATAATTTATAGTGAAATTAATGTTATAATATTTAACCTAGCAAATAGATGATGATTAAAAAAAAATTTTTATTAAATTTTTAAGAATATTTAGTATATTGAAAATTATTTATTTAAGTTTGTTTTCAAAAAAATAAATAAATATTACATTTTTTATGAAATATTATTAACACAAATTACAAAAATATTAATTTTCTTTTTACACGAGTTGTTTCGATTTAACAAACTTTTAAGTAAAAAAAAAAAATAGTATACTTATGTGGGACAGTGTATAAAATTTGCAATTTATTTATTAAAATGATTGCTCGTATTTGGCTTGGCAGATTTCAAAAGAGACTTGACCAAGTTTAATTAGAAATTTGAAAGTTATGTCCGAAATGTCTCCCTAAATGAAAAAAAAAAGACCTCACTCCCTCAGGCCTTTATCTTGGATGCCAATAGTTGTTAGCCTTGAGGATTCGGATATCTTAGGGTCCCGCGTACTAAGTATTTCGGCGCAGTTCGAGGCAACTCGTAAAGTTAATATTAAATCCAGTAATATCTCATTCGCTTGGAGATTTATTGGAAGGGTGAGGCCCAGCACACGCGTCTGTATATATAAACTAGGATTAGCCTGGGAAAGGTGAAAATCCAGCCGAAATTGCCAGTACAGTAATACCCTGTTGTTTAGACAACCAATTCCATAAATCCTATTAGACTGATTGCCGAATGGAAATACTGCTGTGCTGGTTAGTTTCGTTTTACCTTCAAGATTTATTTATGCCTCACCGGAGGTGTGTTAAGTACATTTCATTTGATAAATCAATTCAAATAAACAGTGTACTAAAAAAGCCCATTTCGGAATTAAAGAGCAACTAACAACGGCTGCCTTTGAGCATTCTCTACATAATTTATAATATTAGAATATGAAATTTAGAAATATCAAAAATAAAATAAATAATAAGAGGTAACTATATTATGATTTATACAAAATTTTCAAATCTAATTATTAAAAGAATTTTCCATTTATAGTGTATCCAGAAGCTGTCACGTGGGTGGTTCTAAGAAAAGGCTAGAAAATAGGCCCCTTCTTGAGCAACTTGCTAAAAAAATATAAGGGTTAATATATATACTATCCCCTTCAAATGTAAATGGACAACCTGTATCTTTAGTTTTTCTCTTAATCGAGACATATATGAAAATAATTGAATAAAGGCGAGAAAAAGTAAACAAACGCTTGGTTCCCTTTAAACACGTGTCGACGTTTCAGTCACGTCTTCCGACCTTCATCAAATAGAAGAGATGCTTATAAATTGCTCATTTCTCTGGAGATTCCGACAAAGCTTACACGGCTGGTCGGAAGAGGCGACCGAAACGTCGACACGTGTTTAAAGGAACCAAGCGTTTGTTTACTTTTTCTCGCCTTTATTACCATCCATATATATAAATGAAATAATATTTACAAGAATATAATTAATATTTATTAATTCACACACCCATAAAAACTATGCCCCAGCCTAGGATCGAACTCAGGTCTCTCATTATGCTAACGATTAAACAAACAACCGAAGCCACTCGGGTGTGTGAGTTCTAATTAGGTTACTAGGCATAAAAGGAGAGACTCGGGTTCGATCCTCCACTGGGGCACAGTTTTTATGGGTGTGTGAATTAATGAATATTAATTATAGGTTTTTATATATTATAATTATCTTTGATTGTTATGGATAATAATTCAATCAGTTATTTTAATTTAAAAATCTAAGAATAGGATTCGATAGGGTATATAAATATTTTTTAGAAATAGAAAAAGAATTTCAAAGATATAATATATTGATTACTCTAAGTAAGGAATGAATGGAAGGAATTTGAATTTGAACTTCAAAGGTTCAATTAATATCATTAATTAAAGTAGTCCTCTATTTATTTACAGATATGCTTGGGTAAGTCTATTTGTTTATATTATAGATCACTAGGCTGTTTACACTCACCCATTATATATCTAGTCTGAAATGAACAACGAATTCACTAGCAAATTCATTTAAATGTATAAATAATTAAATAATTTCATTTAAATATATAATTTAAATCAAATGAAAATATTTTAAAGTAATAATAATTATTATTATTAATTTACTCAAAATTAATTCACCAATTTTTTTTATACTTTCTGATTATAGAGAGAGTTAAAAAAAAAATTAATAGTGGAAGTTTCACAGTCATTGGCCTGTTTCTTTTCTGGAATAGATTTCAAGCAATGGAATGAAGAATGGCATTGGAGGGGGTGGGCTCGGAAGTCTCTTCAGAGTTGACAAACCATACTTAGCTAAGGTGAGGGTGGGTATTTCCTAATTTTTAATAGCTTAAAAATTAACAGTTACAAACAATTTAATCAAAATCTTTTGAGCGGATTTTAAGAAAATAAAAAAAAGTATATAAGTAAATTACTAGTGCTTTTTTTCTGATTTTATTAAAAACTCGCATGCGACGTAGATAGCAAGCTTAAATATCAAATTTGAGCTTTCGTTTTTGAGTTATTTTGTCAACATAGAGAGACCTTTTTTTTTGACTCAGGGAACCTCAAAACGTTAGAATCCCTACTTCTAATTTTTTTTTTCAATCTTTCCCGCTACTATATATTACATACATTACATATATTACAAGGTATAAATTAAATGATTTAATTTTATATTTTTCCTATCTAAAATATATCATGCTGCTGCTTTATGGAAGGAGTCTTGGGCGTAGCTTTCCCCCACTACAATATCACTTTTCTTTGTGATTGATTGAAGGATTGGACAACAACGAGACCTTAGTATTTTTTTCTTGCTAATATTCTGGAATAGTCTGTTTTTATTAAAAAATGGCGCGGCTATAATAAAATTTTTATAATCCTAGAGAGGTTCATTAGCCTTTTTTTTTCAATCTTTTTTGAAGCCTGATGTGATGACAGTTGATTTGTTAACATTTGTTTTCAATTTCAAATTAATTTTATGAATTTTATAATCAATTAATGCTTTCAAAAATTGTAAAATCAATATATCCCGCTAAACATGTCTCATTTGATTTATTACTAATAAATAAAAGTCTACTCTTACGATTGATTTCAAGCTCAATATATTATTTCTTTTTTTTTTTTTTTAATATAAAAAACCAATAGATTTAATTAAGAGTCTAAATAATAATAATAAAATATTAAATTATCTCCTAGTTATTATTATTATTATTATTATTATTATTATTATTATAGATTTTTGTTTCGCGCCTTTCCACTACATGAGTAAGCTTTTTTGAATTCCAATTTTCATATTTTGGCTGAATCCGAAAATAATTTTTATTAATGTCAACAAAAATACTTCTTTTGTTTTCTTTTGTACTCCATTAAAAACTTTAACTATTATTGTAAGCAACGTTTTAAATGTTCGTGTGTATAGAGTAAACAATAAAAAAAAAGTGAGTGTTGCGGGTATTGCCCTTTTCCTAAGGGGTGAAACAAACATGGTTTTAGTGAGTTTTGTTTTGAGTAAAAGCGTTACTAAATACTCTTAATTAAGAAATTGTTTCTGGATGGATGGCAGCCAGAGTGGAAGGAAAGAAAAAGAAAAACAACGCTTGGTTTTTTTTCTTAATCCTTTATTGGTATAAACACGTGTCGATGTTTCGGTCGCGTCTTCCGACCTTCATCAGAACACGATTAAAAGGTAGAGATGTTTATCACTTCCTCATCTCTCTAAAAATTGACTTTACACAACATTAAATGTCAAAATGGACTTGCAAATCGGTATGAATGTCGAATTTAAGTAAAGTTAAAGTGGTTCTAAAGTTAAGTACTTTTGAAAAAATGCATACAACAGAAAAATATGATTTCGAGAATGAAAAAATTGGGAGTATTAGAATTACTATTAATTTTCTTATTGTTTTAAAGAAATATAGCCAACCCCGATCACCATATCCAATCCGTACTCCCTTTTTGTTCATGTTAATTATATCGCAACAATATATATGACGCTCCATTAGTGCGTCTCTTTGTTTCCGCATTAGGGCCTGCAGGATTGAACCGATTCAGACACACTTATTTATATGCATTCTAAATGTTCATATTCTGCCAGCCACTCAACATTTATTAATTGTCAATTTCGAAGAACTGCTTAATTTATAAGCATTGTTTAAATTCACTAAGTCTCATTTGTCCTTTCTTGTATATATTTTCCTAATTTCGGAGTCCGCGAAGCAGAGGCTCAACAACTGCCCACCTGTTCTTTACTCTCTTTTTTAATAATATTAAATTATAAAACTTAAAGCGCGCTCGACTACTAATATTCATTTTATTAAATATTTTCATAAGTTATGGTACTGGGGGCTCTTATGCCTAGAAAAAATATGGTGATTTCACATGTATGTTTTTTATATTAAAAGTTTGAATAAATTTTATTATTAAATTAATTTTATATTTACTTAAAGAGTCTTATAAATATTTTAAGAAATGGTTTAGGGGTACATTTATAAAAACAAAAAGTTTTTGTTGATTTTGAGTTGAGATCCGAGGAGTGAAAAAAAAATATATATAGGTAAAAAATAAAAAAGTGAAGAAAATAGAGATGTTTTGATGTAAGATTAGAAAAAATATATCGGGATAAAAGAATGTATCTTACAAAACACTCTTAAGAAATTTAGGGTTTGTCATCACCTGTCACAGTTATTAGACCAATATGGACGTTTTTATATACTATCAGTGCCAGCAGGTTTGAGACAATCAAGTCTTAGTCTTAAAAAAAATTATTTTTTCAAAATATACTTTTAATGCCTGATCTTGATATTTGAATATATTTGCAGATTAACTGTAAGAAATTGCTCTCTCATTCTTTATAATTAGTTGAGTGTTGTATATGCAATTATTATAACGTTATCGTTTTAAAAAATAATTTCACTATTACTATATAAGAGAAAAAATGTCAGTAGATGTCTACATTTTATCATGCTCGATATTTCGCCATCATCAATACATCACATGTCACTTCATCACATGAATATTTGATCACTTAGCCTTTTCATCACTGTTCAAATCATTTTGCGATACTTTCATCACGTTTGCAATATACAATTCCAACTCAACTCAACTCATTCAGAGAAAAGTAAAATTTCATTTAAAAAAAAATACAATAAAAATTGCGATGATGCGAAACTAACCAAGAGGTTTATTTTTTTAAATATTGTTGATAACATTTTACATAATCAAGTTATAGAATTCTAGAAATTCTAGAGTCGTGTGATATATCCAATACTAAAATATTATGTAGTTCTTGTAAATCAATACATCGACTTGCGAACTCAATTCGTTCCTAGAAACGCAGTTTTTCTTTTCATCTTCTGGGAAATCAATTAATTCGTTCCCAGACTTGGAATTTTTGGAAAATACTATTCATTTTTTGTAGAATTGTTCGTTTTATCTAATATTTATATTATCATTTAATTGTTTTAGATTATTAATATAACCAACTTTAAAAAATTAATTCAGCATTTGTAAATTTTATAATTTGTAAATGCAATAAATTTAAATTAAAAAACGCGGCACATATTATGACGTTTTTATTTTATCAAAAAAGCGTTTCCAAAATGGATTTAACCAAAAATTGTAATTCTTAAAGTTCATGAATAATTTTCAATTTAGAGATTAAAATAAGGCAGAGAAAAAAAAATAAATTAATTAATAATAATTTATAATTATATTCACCTTAAAACTTTTTTTTTTTTTTTTAATTTTATATCATTTTTCGGCCACAGAGGCCATTTACATTTTACAATTTAAATTGTATAAGTTTTAAATGAATAAATTTTGATGGCTACCAGTTGAGGTTCTACATTCTTGTTTCTTGGGGCCATCCATCCGAGATTCAGCAGCGCTTGGCCTTGCTTAACAAAAATGATCCTGGATGTTTTTCTCTCTCCGGTCAAGCCCGCAAGGGTTTAGAGAATATAAAATTCAAGCCATCATAAGTGATTAAATGACATATGATGAATTATAGACTTAAGATTTTTTCTTAAATCACGTGATTATCTGAATAGTTATGAAATAATATTTTAATTTTAGTGCAATTCGCAAAACAATTTACTTATTACAACTTCAGCCTTTTTATCATAATATTATAATATATTCTTTGAATAACACATTTATATTAAAAAACTCACATTCCCATAGAAAATTGCTTTTGATATAGAAACATATTTCTTTATTAGAATCATATGGGATTGTTGATATGAAAGACAAAATAACTGTTAGTGATGAGATCTTTGAAAGGACTATAAGAAATAAAATTCAGAGGATGCGATAATGACGTGGCGAATGCCGAGGGCTGAGAGAAAGACTTGCTAGGAATTTGAATGAAGAAATTTGGACGAAACATGAAAAGAAAATGACGGCTGGAAAATTAACAAATATATGAGGAAATTAATAAAGATTATACGTCAGCTTTTCGATTTGTGGTTACATGAAATACCCTCATCTATTAATATTTGATCTAGGATATCTTGGCGAAAGGGGAACCTCACGCAAATAAAATAAAATAAAAATAAATATTGATAACGATTTTTAAAAATTTAAACAACAGAGAAAAAAGGGACAGGATCTTAACACGGTCTGAAAGCTGAAGAATAGCAAAACAATGGAAAAAGAAATGCCAGTCTTATTAATAATAAATATATATATATATATACTAAAGAAGTAACAAAAATTAAGTCACTTGCATTGAGACTTTCAGAGAGCTATCGCCCTTGATACATTTATTTTATCAATAACGACTAGGCCAAATGATCTATGTATATATGTATTCAGAGTAATAATTAAAATCATTTGTATATATGATAAAATGTAATAAGCGCAATTTTTTATAGTTTGTCAGGTAGTCTTAATGGCTGAGTAAAGTTTGGCCGAAATTTCTTTTAAATGGTGGCTG
This sequence comes from Anisolabis maritima, assembly GCA_010014785.2. Lineage (NCBI taxonomy): Eukaryota > Metazoa > Arthropoda > Insecta > Dermaptera > Anisolabididae > Anisolabis > Anisolabis maritima. Next base: position 8,675 of record JAAAKE020084169.1, on the reverse strand, counting down.
CATCCTTATTTTCATACAATTAAGAATTTACAGCCGCACTCTTCTATTCTACTCGCCAGTCTTTTGGACTATCTAAATTACTACCCATTTAATATAAAAAATAACTCTATGATGGCGTCTGAATATTCGAGAAAGATAAGTGAGAAGTAAATTACTCTTTTAGACCAGAGTTTCCCTTTTTTTACCCTACCCCATTTGGGTACACTAATTCTTAAAATACGTATAAATGTATTTTAACTTGTAAGTAAATTCGGAAACATTATTTTTTTTTTTTAATAAAATTTTAATAAAATTAAATTCATCACCTTACAATAATTAAATCATTATTCTAAATAAGGGTTGTCCGCCCTTTCTAGAGTATGATAACAAAGTAAAAATTTCTTTTTTTTTATTTGACGCTATCTTTCATCTTTCACGGTTGAATACCTAACTTCTTTAATTGATAAATAAAATAATAAATAATTCCTGACTTGATAGTCACTGATCTAGAAACAAACACTGATTGATTATATAAATAAAAAAACATGAACGCGAATTTTTTGATATCCTTATAATAAATATTCGAAAATAAGAAAATGGAAACCGCGGATTGACAGATTCTGATGAAAACTTTAAAAGTTGCCAGACACTTTACCATTTTTTTTTTTAATTATATCAATACTAAAAACATGAATATTTAAAAAAAAAAAAGTTTTGCCCGAATCACTATCTTTTTTTTAATAGTTGATAAAAAATGAAAGATCCAGCAAGTTGATATTAAATAATAATAAAATCTCTATTTTTCAGTCTGGAATCAGGAGAAACTAACTTTCTTGGGATTATACTGGGGGTTCACGCTTCCGCTCTAACCACTAACTGTGGTGAGCGTTTAGTCACACCAGATTTTTACTCTACTATTTATAGACGTGCTTTTAGCACTTGCCACTTTGTTCGACCGTTTAGTAAACTAGGCCTTGAAATCAACAAACCTGATATAAATATTGAATTTTATTTACGTTGATAAAATTAATAAAATATAAACGACATAAAAGAGATTTCTTGGTAAAGGTAAATAATAAAATTAATCACTTGCCATTGGTCAGGGGGCTTCGATATTCGCCAACAAAACGGAAACAATCTTAGAGCGGAATATTTTATTGATAATAAATCACGTTAAATTGCTTGTAAATTTGAAAGGTTATACCATTAAAATCCACAGTAATAATTTGAGATGAATGGCTTTGAGTCAACAAAAGAAGCGCACACGTTAAGCGGAATCTTTTTGAAAGATTTAAGATATTAACCTGCGGATACAAATAAATAAATAATTATATAATGATCATATTTTGAAATCTGTTTAAGATCTTCCTCTACAAATTTTTTTTGACTGAAAAAGAGAAACAAAATTTCAAGTTTTGACAGGAGATCCACTCGAATTTAGATTTTTATTTGGGTTTTTAAAATTAAAAGTCGTTCAAATTTATATTATAAATAAATTATTTAGAAATGGGTGTCGATATTCTGGCATATCTGGATCGAGCGGAGATCCTGGGTTCAATCCCACCAACTAAGAATATTAAAAATAATGTAAAGTTATAACTGGGCATGAATAAGTTTTTCTCTATGCTCGATATGTGTCTCTCAAACATATATTGGCGAAATAAAAGAATTTAATTATCTTGTATTTTTATTAGATTTTTTTTGGCCGATTGTACAATTCGGAGTTCCAATCACAGTAGTTCATCTTCAAGGTCACTCTGAACTCTATTCATGTTGTTTTATTTCACCAATACATGTGTGAGAGATCATATATTAGCACTCATATCCAGCATACCGACGGCGTAAAGCTGCTATTCACACCCAATTATAAACAACTCGTCTGAAATCCTACGGAAAAATGTAAAGTTCATTCATGAGACCAGAAATGTAAATAGAATTCAAAATTTCCATTTTCTATAATTACTCAATTAAGATTCGGATGGTAAAAATTCCAACTTCATTATAACTTAACTTTGCCACACAAAGGAGAGTTATGGAATTTTTATTTTGTTTATAGACTTTATATATCGATATGTTATTAAAAAAAGAGACCGAGTGAATAGAGCCCATGGAGTAGGGGGTGGGAGGTGCTCATTATTTACCTGAACACTCAGGCAGCCATATTTCAAGCCGACTCGGTAATCTGTGCAGAACTAAGATTTATGCCAAGAACTCCAGGGTGGCCTTTAGCAGAGGGCGTGGAACGTTCCCCGTTAGTCTAGTAACAGTAACGGGAAAGGGAACGTTTGAAAAGTAATTACACACGTGTATAGCCCGGGCGAATATTCGCCAACTTGCCGGCATATAATTAAATTGTTGGAGACCATGTGTTGGTTGTTGTGGAGGGCTCCAGGGTATAGGCCGTTCCAAAATAAAATAATAATCTCCCACTAATGATTTCATTACGGGAAAATCCATACTCCTATCACTAACTCAATAAAATGGACAGAGATGATGAAATTTTTAATGGGAATTCTTAAATAACTATAATTTATTATAAGCACAGGCATATCCTAGAGAGATTTCGGTATTTTAATAAAAAATAAAAATAAATAAGAGAAAAAAAAAAAACGAATTCTTTTTACGAATAATTTTACAAACCCCTGATATCTGTTTTAGGAGAAATTATTGACGAACTTGTTAAATGTAGGTTTGTTTTAATTTATTTTTAAAAGTTACAATCTCATAAAATATATCTGAAAAAATTGTAAGTACTTATAAGATTTTGTTCAAAGTACAAGAAAAATTTTTTAAGCTCTTCTATAGAAAAATTATAAATGAGCTACCATCTGTTAACCTGAGAAATATACAAACGCTTACCTTCATATACGACTTGCACATTAACCCAAAATAACAAATTAATTGTATGAAAAAGATGAAAGAATTTGCTATCGTGATTTTGTGTATAGGTCATCAAATTAACTAAAATAAAGATAACCGTTTATCTATTTCTCGTGTTAACTGATGATAGGCCAATTAATTTTTATAATTCAGCTCATGAATCATTAGATTAAAGAAAATATTCGCCTTTTATTGGAAAATAATTCTAAAAAATAAAATGACGCAAGGTGAGATTTCTAACGTCAAGAAAGTCCGCGCACAAAACAGTTTAATATTTAAAGTAATAAAAACAAATTTTATATTTATCAATGAAATTCAGAGTCGATTTATAAAATAACATTTTTATTTATTTTAATATATATTAAAAAAAAATAATTTTTACATAAAATTTCAAATGGTAATTACTAATAATGAATATTTAATTTGTCATTTTGGGGTTGAAGTCTTCTAGCCTACCTTCTTTTCCCAATGCTCTGTAATGTTACTTCTATCTTTGTCGTACATTAAAGGCCGAATATTTTTCTCTAACGTGGATTTGAATCTGAATTGTTTTGAACTCAATTCGTTTCTGTTGTTAATCCGTTTTTCTTTTTTTAAAGAAAATAAATGAACAATTAATTAAATAAAAAAGTGGAATTTTTTGTTTATTTTATTTAATGAACATTTCAAATCTCTTTACATCTCTCTTCAAGTATCAATAAGTCGAATTTATATAAAACACTTTTAACATTTTTGTGCCTCTGTCAAATATCAAAGGAAATCTGTTATAAATATTAATATTTAGAATCTTTTCATACTGTTTCATGAGGAATGAGGATTTAACATTTATGCATTCTCTCACTAAATATTTATAGAAGATTCCCTTTGACCCTTCACAGAGATTGCTTAATGAATTTTATGAAAAATTGTTAGATATTTTTTTATGATTAGTAGATTCTTGAAGATCCGATCAATCGAACTCGAAACGTGGCTTAATAAAATTAGAGTAAGCAAAATTAAGCAAAAAAATTGGCACTTTTATTTAAAAAAAAAAAATTGCTGGCGAATGAAGGTAATTAAAACAGGCTATATATATATTTATACGAGCATTAGGTCATTAAAGATTTAATTTAATAAATTTTCTTTGGGTGTGTATCTTTTAATGTAAAACGAAAAATGTTGATTGTTCAATTTATTTTGATACTGATAGTGTACTAATAAAAGTGAGTGATTTGGCACTAGGGTAAGAGAAGAATTTCAAAGATATATGCAAAATTAATCTAATTTTAACACTTAATATTTATTTCTATTTTTTACTTATAATAAAAAAAAATCAATTTTTCAATTAAAAAGTGGGATTGGCTCAAATAGGTGTACAACATTTGGCTCGTCTCCGTGAAATCATATTTGAGTTATCACGAATAAGCTTCAGGTAAAGTATCACTTCCGGTTGCGGGAAAAATCCCAAAAGTTGATAGGGATCTATGATTTTGCTCTAATACACGAATGTAAAATTTAGTTGAGTTAGGTGTTAACGAATATACACACAGGTATAATTCGAAAAATGATATTTACGGACTCAGGGAGATAAAACGTCAAAATCACCAGATTTATCGTCGATTACAATATTTTCTCTATACTAAGTACACGAGAACATAAAAAGCAATCAAAGTATAGCAAAACCTCAATTAGTTTAATTAATAAAAATATATATTTTCAATATTTAAAAATAATTTTTATGATTAATCTCGTACCGCGCTTTAATATAAAACTACACGCGATATCGACATTAAAATTCATAATTAAATTAAAGGAAAGGTTAATTAATTCATTCTGAGGGAAAAAATGTGTCTGTTATGTTATCTTGTCGGTTATTTTTATTTTAAATAATGATTGTTTAAACAAGTAAAAATATAAAAAAAAAACTTAATTTATATAATATTTAATTATTATTGTTTATTAATATTAAATATATCGTTGCAAATTTGTTAATTAGTGAAAATAAAAAATATGTTTTATTAAATCTCTCATTTGATTGGAAATGTGTGAGCGAGTGAGACAAACAAGGGGAAGTATTAATCTCTCCTCTTTCTAATCCATTGGGCTTCTCAGAATTATTAGATTTAAATTTAAATTTAATTGTTGGCGGAGCCTTGAATCGAACCCTGAGGTGTCAAACGCATTAGCCAGACGTTTTTATCCCCTCCTCCTCCCATCGAATTATCCAAGCAAATATCTAAGGATCTTCACTTGTTTCCCAATTTACTTTTACTTATATTGATTAAATAAAATATATAATTAATAATCAGGAAAAGTTTTATTTATTTATTTGAAATTATAAAATGAGAAATTGGCAAGGAAACTATAGAGGCGGTTTTTGCACCTGTGCAATTTTCCTCCTTTATAAGCCAATGATTTTATATGAAAGATAACTATGGAAACAATCTTAGAGTGGAATATTCTATTGATAATAAATCAGGGTAAATTGCTTGTAAATTTGAAAGGTTATTCCATTAAAATGTGCAATAATAACATGGTAATAGTTGGAGATGAATGGGCCTGAGTCAACATTGCGCTGCTCGTGATTAAGCCTCTGTGACCCCTGACCCAAGGGTCGATTTTTCCTCCAATATTATTGCCTCTTTAAGGGGAATAGATCGTTATCTTTTTATTCTTCATGGAAAAATTTTGGTAATTTTTTGTTCAAGGATAAACAATAATAATAAAAAACAATAGCAACGAAATGAAAAAGATATATAAAGAAGTAAAATAATATTTAAAATTTGATGCTTTGTATTTTTTAAATTTTCATAAAATTTATTATTATCCGAGGTGAAATAGCTAAGACGGATCGATCGGGTTTGTATTTTCCTTCTTTGTCCGGGGTCGCAAAAGAAATTAAGAATAAGATCAAGAAAAGAAGTCTTACCTCGAGTAATATCTAGTCACCAGGTAGGAGAAAAATTTAAATAAAAAGGGGATGAAAATTACTCTAAAAACGTCTAAATAACAATGAATAGAATTTTATGATTTTGATCCAAGATGCTTTTTTTATCAATATCTTCAACCACACGATCAAATATTCAAAAGAAATATTTACTATAAATGTCAGAGTAAAATATTTTTCATAGAGATCAGTTCTTCTCCATCGAAAGGAACTCCTCTCGGGTCTAATCTTGTTAAGCGATCATTCCCCATTGAATTTCTCAGTCATGTCTAAAAAAAAAATACCCCCGTTTGACAAATAAATCCCACTTGATGGATATGCTCAGACATGGCGCTTGCATTTCCAAAAAATCCCCCATGCAGGCGAAATGAACGGGCCAAGTATATATAGGACCTCTAGGAAAAGCTCTCTACAATGCCGAGTAACAAATAGTTCTGGTCATAAAGAAAACAAATTTTTTTATTTAATTATACAAAATGAAGAACAAATTTATTAACTGATTGTTATTAACTCTTTTATAAATAGTATAAAATTTTTTTCCTCCTATAACAAATCAACTAAGATATATTTATTCAATGCTTAAAATATTAATTGTAAAATATACCTATAAATTTTAAATTTATAAATATATATTTCACACTGGAGTAAATAGAAAAGTCACTCTTTCAAAAAGATCAAAAAAAAAAAAAAAAAAAAAATGGAACTTATTAAAGAATTTCAGATCGGAAGGGCACACGTCACAACTCCAAACC
>JAAAKE020084158.1:0-22770 GCA_010014785.2 Anisolabis maritima | reverse complement strand
TATTAATTAAGGGGCAACTCTCTCTTATGTTAAACGACATTCATTTAGGCTATTAATGTGTGTTCTTAATGAAGATAAGGTCATTTTAGAGCGAACCTGCAGGGCTCTTTAAGGCATGGAGGATTAGCCAAATGGCCGTCATTCTTTGCTGGCTGCTCTTGAAACACCACACGTGTGATCATCAGATTTAATCTGATACGATATTTAAGACAGTGATATACTGATTACAATTAAAATACATCAAATAAATTTATTATATATATATGAAATGGAGATATTCCTTTTTGTGTCGAATAAATTCAAATAGTGTCTAAAATTGGAATTAAAAAGAAAAAGTTTAAATTTTTCATTTTGTTCTACAATAAAGATTAATTTTATAAGGATTTGTTAGAAGTAGCCTTTCATTAAAATATTTTTATTTAGTTTCGACAGACATTATGATTTCGCTCAACAAGCAATGCAATCGAACTTTTTTGAAAGTGATTGAAAAAGACACCATGAAGACAGAACCTCTGTCAAAACGTCGTCATTAATGAGTAAATAAAAATATTTTAATAAAAAGGATACTCATTTTTTCTTTCAAATCCTTGTAGCTCAAACCTAAGATTAATTTTAAGAATTCAAGGGAGGGGATCTTCTGTCATCTAAATATCCAATACTCCTGATGATTGTCCCAAATTACTATGAAATAGTGAAGTCGATTTAACGGGAAACCAAGGACGGTTTAATGATGATAAGCGTATCGACCTTACTGGTACTGAAGATAGATGGACCAGATAGATGCTATGAGCAATTCTATGTTCGAGGGGCGAAACGGAAGTCGATGTGCCAACAACGCATGTTGTGTTATCGTGATTATTATTTAGTGGTTGTAATTGAATTAATTTGCCCTCGGTCTGTTTGAAGGAGGAAGGTGAGTAATATCAGAAGTAGAAGAACCAGAAGAAAGAGAATTTTAGCTGTTGACATTATATGTTAAAGTATAGCCTAATTTAGAATCTTGTGATTTTTAGAGAATTGAAATTGAAATATTCTCACCTTAAAATTTTTCTCAAGATTGTTTTATATTTTACTAAGAGTGGTTTATATATATATATATATATATATATATATATATATATATAAACATCAGTATATTTTGGAAAATCGCTTTTTATTTCGTTTTAAAAAATTATTAATCTACCTGTGTAAGAAAGCAGAAATAAACAGGTACTTCGAAAAGTGACGGTTTTTTCTAAATAAAAGAAAAAGTGAAGCAATTACCGTAGACAACAAAACAAATTAAATTCGATTTTACCTATTTAGAATAGTCGCCTTGAATAAAAACTATTTGGCACAGAAGATTAAAATCTGGAACACATTAGGAAAGGCCCAGCTAAGATAAAAATCTAGAATTTTTATTTAAATTAGCCCTCTATATATTAAATTATTTTAATTCCCTTTTTACTTTTTGTTTATAAATAATTAAAAAGTCTTAAAAAGTTTTTTTTAAGAATTTTTCCCGAAGATCCGATCAATAAAAAAATAATGCACCTCCTCGAACACCCATATCAAAAGATATCGGATTGGGAGCAAAGGCTCGACGCTGAAAAGCTCAAACAAATTAATTAATAAAATTAATTATACTAAGACAATTCGCCAATAAATGATTATTATTAAAAGCAAATATAGAAAATTTCTTTAATTTATAGCCAAAAAATTGTGGAATTAGGTGCTTTGCGTTTTTAGCCAATTATTAATTAATTGATTAATATTATTTGAGAAAAGGCACACATCACTGGTTTTCAACGGGAACCAGACGGCCCCCCGGGAAGGGAATTTTTTAAAAATATTAGATTCGTGTATATTTATATAGAAAAATAAATATAATTTGAGAATTATTGGTTTGAATAGCTATTGAATAATTTCTACTAAAGCCTAAACTAAATTAATTTTCTTTTAAAAAATTCAATATTTTATATAAAATATTTTATTGAATTATTTTAGTGAAAAAATTTTAATCAAATTAAATATAAAAAAATATTTAGCATCCATTTCCAATATTTTATTTAATCGATTTTTACCGCATATTTTAAGAATATTTACTTTATTGTTTAAAAGCAAATTGTTTTTTGAAGTTTGATGAATGAAGTACAAGGCAGAATAGAAATGAAACAAAGTCTTTAGATGCCAAAGTCGAAATAAAATTTATTTTCCCATCATCAGTCCCTTAAAGGCTGTGCATAATTATGTCCCAAAATTGTATGTCTTGTATGATTTACAACAATGCTTGTATACATATATATTTTTTATATTACACTGAATAAGTTGAAATGAGAGTCTCTTCGAAGTTCTTTCGGTTAATATATTTATATGATCATCCAAAGGCTTTGTCTCATTGATACAATCTGCTTTGTAATTCCTTCGTCAATAATTTGTTTATTTACTTAATATTTTAATATTTAAACAATTTCTAACTAGATAAAAAAAGATTGAGATTAATATTAAAGTAGTTAGAATTTGTAAATTATATTTATAAACAAATTTTTGAATATTGAGGCTTGGGTAAGTTTAAAAAAATAACACTTTTTATATTAATTCGCATGAGAACACAAGAGCTAAATATTTTTTGTATAAATAAAGGGTAGTAAAGGGCGGATATTGCTAGAAGAGAACGATTCGTATCTGACATACGGCTTTAATTATTTCCCGGGGCTAGACAAAGAGGGCGCGACGGATTGTCACAAGAGAGGCATAGGTTACATGAAGAACAAAAGATCGAACAAAAATTTAAAACCAAAAAAAGAAAAAACAAAATTCGGGTGATGGCTAAAGGTAACCGAGGAGTTCACTAGAGAGGATTTTTGTTTAGGGGGCCTAAATAAAATTTTTTATTGTATGGTTAGTTTTATAAATAAACGGTTCTTATTCCAAAATTCTTTTAAACTTATTATTTTTAGACTTTTTTTTTGGCATTAGCCTTCTTACTGGAGGCCCTCACAGAATAAGGGTATGAAATACAATACATAAAATAATTGAAGAATTAGTAATCCGATTATTATATTTATTGTAGAAGCGTACTAATGAAATAAATATAATTAAATTTGTAAGTGGAACAAAAAATAAGATGAAACAGTTGGTTTTTACAGGACGGTTTTATATGGATTTTATTTATCCTATAGATGATTTGAGTAAAATAAAGTGGTACCATTAAACTAATATTGATATATAAAGTGTTCCAAGTAATTAGTTCCCTTTATTTTTAATAATTTATTGCTTTTAGAATTATATTTCATGTATAATTTTAGTTAGGGGCGGCATATGGTTCCTCCCTAAATTCGCCAATGATTACATGAATTCTAATTGAAAATATACTTGCGTTTTAAGCGAGCAAAATACAATTTGCACGCATGAGGTTATTTAGAAATAAACCCCAGCAAAAAAAAAAATTGTAATGGATAAAACATTATATTTAAATGGTAAAATGATTATTTTTGTTTGATTAATAGAATAAAAATGATACTAAAAATATACTATAGAAAGAAAATCGATGGTGATGGAAAATTAATCTGGCGTTCTATGAATGAAAAATAAACGTCAAAATATTTCCCTTATATTACGAGACAAACCTGTCACTTCAAATAGACATAAATGTAATTCATTATTGATATTCATTCATTGTTAATTATGACACCGTAGAATTTTTTTTTTTTAAACTAAATAAATTTTATTAATTGAATAAATAAAAATAAATTGCTTTTAAAGAGGATATTTCGTTTGCAAATATAAAAATAGGTATAGTTCAATTATTTACAGAAGAGAATTTTGGGCGGAGCTTAAGCTAAAAGAGTATAGGTCCCCCTCCCAATTTTACGGCTAACTAACTTAATTAATTATGTTAGTATAATTTTTTTAGATTTCATGGCACTTTATATCATTATCAATTATTAAATATAAATAAACTTAATTTATTTTAGGGGATTTTTCGAGATAATTTCGATTCATATGAATCAGATATAAATAAATAAAGGTATGGGTAAGGGGGCAATTTGAAGACAGATATTATTTATTTTGCTTATTTTATTAAATTGAACTCTTTAAGAGAAAGAATTGCAATGGAGGAGGAGGGAGCAGATTTCAGTGTGAATTTTGTCTTCAGTAATTGACACATGGGAGACAAATGTTCTTTTGGAAGTAGTTTAACTAGATCAATAAATGGAAATAAAAAGTTAATAAAAAAATCCAATTTACACAAAATTGAGATTTTTATAATTTTTTTTTTTTTTGAGTGAAAATATATATATAGTCCACTAGTCTTTTATTCTAATGGAATAAAATAGATAAATAATGCCCACCCCTTGACTGAGAGGTTGAAATTACTGACAATATTGATAACTTTAAAAGCCCAGGGATGTGGGTTCTGATCTCAGGTAGTCCAGTGAAAATATATTTAAATCAATTGGATACAAATTGGTGTAAATAAATATGCTTGAATAGTACGTATCGTTAATAAATATATTGTACGGATATATATCGTTTAAAGTCTTAAAAAATAAAAAATATTATATAAATCATGAATCATGAGAAAAAAATACAATTTTTTGAAATTTTTTTATTCATATAAAATTTAATTAATAATTAACATACCCCTCGGCTCTTTTAAATTCAATTGAATAACAAAATAATATAAAATTTTATGTAAACTAATTGATTTTATCATTTTATATTTTTTTTTTGTATGTCAAATTTTAGATAAAAATAAAACGCATCATTTTTTAATTTAAAATAAAATAATTCCATATAGGATGACTTGTATCAAATTTAAAACGGTATATTTATATAGTATATGTATGTATAAAACATAGTCAATATTCAATCGTTACAAAAAATGCGAAAGAAGAGAAAATTGACAGGGTGGTGAGGGAGGGGGTGGCAACACAATGCGAACTTGCCTCACCCATGGGGGTCCCCCAAAAAGCTGACTGACGACAGACAATCTATCTCACCCCCTCATTCACAGTCAACTCCTACACACCCTCTTTTCGCTGCTTTCCCTAAACAACCCTGTTGTGATTTTTCTTTTTCTCTTTTTCTCGTTCTCTCCAATCGAATCAAGGATTTATGAATTGGTTTTGTAAAGCAACCATAAATGTTTCATGCTCACGTCGAAAATGATTGACAAAATGACCTGATAAGAGAATATGCAAATGATGATTAATTTATTATTAATTATATGGCGAGTGGTAAAGAGAAATTCAATTTCTTTTTATAAATTTTCTATTTACTTAATTATTTTAAATATCCCATCCTGAGCGACATATTTATATTTATATTCTTATATTTGTTAACAATTAATATAAAAAAAAATAATGACGGAGACGAAATGGCCCCAGATGCGAAAAAAGACTTAAAAAAAAAATATTTGAAATAGAATTTATTTTAAAGTTTGTGAATTAAAAGACATTTTTTATTCTGGATAAAACGACACTTAAATTTGAATGTTTGAATGAAATATACGTTTCATTAATAAATTTTTTTATACCGGAATAGAGTAATATTTAATTTAATATTCTCTTATTTTGTTAAATTAAAATATTTTGATGCAAATTTTTTTTTACACTATAAATGAATATCAATCGCAAATATTAAATTAATATTTACACGTCATGACTATAAAATTTTATCAACCTCTTGGGTGAGAAAACAAGGAGCTACTCTGCTAAAGTATAGTCCCAAGAAAATTTTCTAATTCCCTACCCATAATGACACTAATGAAGAGAGAAAAATATATACTATTGGATTCCTTAGGCGATTATCTGAAGGGATAACCATTTAACCTTATAATCCTGAGTTGAAGGAAATTTGGGTAAAATTTTCTCCATTTATGTGTCCTTTCTTGGAGAAGAAAACGGGAAACCACCCCATGAAAGAAAGTAACCACAACGTGTCAGTCCTTGACAAGCAAATCAAAAAAAATTTTAAAATTTCTTTAATTAAAACAGCTTTCTCATTTTTAAAGTAAACAAATAGCATTATTTTAAACTAAAATTGAAATCTACTTTAAATAAATATCATTATTGGAAAACGAAAATATTTTTTTGTGATTTATGATTGATTAAAAAAGAATACAGAACTATTTTGAAAGGGAATTGATTTATTAACATCAGTGAGAGGAAGAAAAATTGCAAAAATTTCAATAAAATATTCAAATTTGAAATAAACAACTAAAATCTATGTTTCTCGTCTCCTTTATAACCCAAACATTTTGAGGACATTCAGGCAACTATTGCGAGTCATTGGTGTTCATAAAACTTTTTGCCCTTTGTATATTAACGAATAATTATTTGACGTTTTACAATTATATGCCTTACAATGGGTAAATAGATGAAATATTTTAGAGAAAATTACTTTTAATTATTTCTTTATTAAAATGAGAGGAAAATAATATTTGTATATTTGCATTTGTATTTATTATTATAGAGTATATTCCTTTATCATTAATTTAAAAGGAACAATTTAATTTCATACAATTTTTTTTTTATGAAAAATAAAAACAGTACATAGAGGAAGTATCGCCGTATGAAATTTATAATTTCCCTATTGATGACGAGCAAAGTTTATAATAGGAACATTCATTTAAAAATAAATTTTTCACCTTGAACAGGTTTCACTAAATAGAAAAATTATCCCCTCCTATTAATAAACTGATGTGGCAGCCACAAAACTACCCTCTTCCTAAAGGATATTTTTGGATTGCCATGGATGGCAATGGATACGTATAGGGCAAATTTGAATGAACCGACGTTTATGAAATTAGAGATAAATATGATAGGATCAACTTTTGGAAAAGATCTGACTATAGGAAGAAGCAATTAGTCTTCATTAAAAAAATAATTTCTTTTTAAAAGAATCATACAAATAACTATAGTTGTTATTGATCTATTCTTTTATGAAAATCTCAAAAAGACAAAATTAGTATGTTTACAATACATATACTAGAGTTATAAATTTCAAAAAGAAAAAACTTTTTTTTAATCATTTAACTTTAGACTATTTTTGATAATGAGAAAAAATTCCAAAGGTAGTTGAAATAAGCACAGGCCGATATCCAGAACTTGTTTTATTTAATAAATGAAATGAATCGATTGGATTTTGCTGTTTTAACTTGGTCCGAGTTTGGTAGAGAGCGTAAAGAATCGCCGGCCAATCGATCCCACTTGAGAACGCAACCTGATATTATTTATTAAGCAGAGGCGGGATGAGCGAGCGAGTGGCGCCAGGTACTCGCCTCTGCATTATTCAAGATGGCCAAGGAAGCCTCCAGGTATCGACCCACGACCATGGGAATCGATCTATAATTCACAGTCAGCCTCTAGCCCCCAATTCAGGTATATTTGGATCTAACTTAAAAAAGTACAATTCGTTTTCGAATTAAACTAATTATATCGGTATTAACAAATTTGCAAAATTTCTCATCGAAGAAAAAATTTGGAATTTTTTTAACTATTAGAATGGAATGATTATAGGAATAAAGAGATTCAAAAAAAATTTTGAAATTCGAACTTAATAAAAGAAAGAAAATGAAGAATATGAGGTAGCAGCCTCATGGGAAATAATCAACAGAATGGAAATAAAAATTCTTAGAATTGAAACGATTCGTCTTAAAATAATCAAAAGGAAAAAAGGAATGGAAAAATTTGATATAGGTATACCCACTAATATACATTAAAAAATGTATATCTAAAATTTAGGTTTATAATTTGAAGAAACTTGATCGGGAGCTATTTCACCTAAAGAAGCCTGGCTTTAAAATATAAATAGTCAAAATCATAATAATTATAATAAGATTAGAATTCGAGTTCAACCACTAAAATTTTGTGTCAAATTTACAATAATATCCTACCTGAAATTGTGTTTAAGTTGATAGATAAGAAACTTCAGAAAGGCAAGTTAAAAAAATTTTTATGATGATTGGTTCTCTGATATTTCAGAAAGATTTAATGATTAGCTAACTAAGGCAAAAATTTCTCTAAAAATATTTTTTCTAGTTACTTTTTTATAAATCTAATTATCCATAATGTTAATAATAATAATAATAATAATAATAATAATAATAATAATAATAATAATAATATTCAAATATTAAAAGTAATTAAGATTGAAAAAAAAAGAATGGAATTTTTAATTAAAGATAAATTTGTTTGAAAATTTTTGCTTTGTGGTTAAGAAATGAAAAAAGTGAAATATAAAATAATAATAGTAAAAAAAATTTAATATTATTATAAATAAAAAATATTTTGTTTAATTAATTTTTTTTAATATGAAACAATTTTCATTAAATAGCTGAATAACAAAGAAAACAATCCCCAAATAATGCGAAAAATGAAGGGAGTGAAAAAAAAACTACAAAAATGTGACTCTGTAGTCGGGAGAATGGGTTGAAAATTATTGTTATTAACAATAAATTTAATTAATGACCGAATATAAAAACCAGCAATAATTTCCATAAGATTTAAAATAAATTAATTACATTTTAGGCTAATAGAAATGGTAAAAAATAAAAAAAAAATTACACCTAATTCTCTTTTTACACGAATTTCATTTAACACGAGTTAAAAAGTTAACATTTTTCTCTTTTTACACGAATTGTTTTGCTTTAACACGATTTTAAATATTCTAAGAATTATTTTATAAATTTTTTTTTATGTTTTATGAATTTCTTTTATTCTACTACTACTTCTCACAAATTATATAATTTAATATCGTATTATATTTTTCTAAACTCAGTTTAATGTAAAAATATAAGAACAAATTGTACTTGTAATTGAACATAAAGTAAAGACGTAATTTTTTTTGTACGCAATTCATTGTGATTTTGAGAATTGAAAAGAAAAGACCTTTAGATGCCGTGGATGTTTAAAAAGTTATAAGTTTATTGTACTTTAAAGTTGCTTTTTTAGGTCTGGAACCAATCTACTATTTTTCCATTTAGCTAATATCTTTTTTTACACGATTTTTTTTACATGATTTTATTGGAACGTATCTATCGTGTAAAAAGAGAATTAAGTGTATTGGCTATATTCTAGTCAAATTCGTGGATCTGCTCTGGGCACTTGTTAACCTAAACCATTCTTCGAAGACAAACATAATTTAAAAAATGGTATTATTAAACTATCTATAAATGGCCTTAGAACAAATCACTCCACACCTGCACAGAATCAACTTGTCATCTTCCCCATTATGTACCTGTGGTCCAGTTCCTACAACTCCAAATCATTTAATCTTTGAATGCTCAAAATTCCAGAAAGAATGATTAGACTTCATTCATAAAATTCAACCTCATTTTAGGTATCCTCCGAATTTGAAATCAATCCTCAATGAACCAAAAAACGATGTTAAACAAAGTCACCTTTACAATTACTGCAAAACCAATAAGATTGTGATTTGATTAATTTTTATCTATCTTACACTTTTATTATGTTATTTTATATTTATATTAATTTTATACATGTAATATTTTTTTTTTTTTTGTAATTAATTTTTCTTATAATAATTTATAATCTACATTAATATTTATTTACATATACAGTATTTATATTTCGATATATTTATCGATCTTCGGTCAATTTTGGTGAAATTTTAAAAATTATATTAATTAATTAAATTTAATAAAAATTTATACCATTTATTTATTGAGAATTTCATTCAAAAAAAATTTTGCTGTTAACGTTACTGTTCATAAATATTTTGTTAATCATACTTTATTCTATTATTTTAGTCACTTTATTTGAAATTAAATCAATATTATCTTGTAGTAGAAAAAACATTGGTATTATTTTTCATCATTATGTTATTCAATTAAATAAATTCAATATAAAAATATATATATATATATATATTTAGTAAATCGTTAAAATATAAATAGTTTAAAGAGATTCACATTAAAAAATAAATAAACCAATGTTTTTAATTTGTTATTTTGATGGTGGGCCTTATTTGTATTAGCAAGAGGTTCAAACAAAGCCCATTTTTTGAATATTTTTCTTTTCTACAGACTCACAAAGATCGATTTTTTTGTAGGGTATGAATCAACTATATGAAAAATACTTTCATAAAATTTTTATCTCTTTTCAAAAAAATTACATAAATAATCAAATGTTAGGGGGGATTGAATTGTACATTTGGATAAAATTGCTAATTCAGGATCCCCCAAATTTGGATATCGCCTCTCTCCATGACTAATTTTTCTCTGGATTCTCCTGTGATATTTAGGCCTATATGATCGAATATATATCTCTATCTCTAAAGGAGAGGTTAAAGAAGGGAATTAAGATTATTGAATCCTCTATTCTCCATTATGTTGCCACAATATATTTATTATTTTCTAAAAAAAATTTTTGATATTGACTTTTCGAATTAAAAGTCATATAATCGAATATTCAAAAAGGATATAAAATTATATTTCTTGAGGTCATTGAAGTAGAAATTTATATGAATGTTGTTTTTTTATATTCCCTCTTTTTTATTTTCTCTCCCTGTTCTCTCTCTGCATCCCTATACCCCGATTTTACTTAAAGGAAATTGAGTATAAAAACACTTTTTTTTTTATTAAAAAATATATATTCTAATATATTTATGAAACTAAAAATGTACTTTTTTTTCTCCTCTCCTTTATGGCCTAAGAGTAGTCATTTATCAAAAGAAAGAATATAAAAGTGGAGGATGAATAATTAATTTAAACGGACAATATGTTTGATATAAAAAGAAATGCTTTAAGTTTATATTAAGTTAAACAAAGAGAAGAAATTAAAATGTTTCATTTTTACTTCTTAAGATATTTAATTACTGTACAATATTTTAGGCAGAAGGAAATATCAGAGGAATTATTATTTTTTAAAAAAACTTTATTTGAAAAGAAAATTTATATTAACCTTTTCTCAATGGTGGACTGTAAAATTAAATAAAATAAAGTTAACATTCCCATCTCTAGATTCTTATAGGTCTATTTATTGGGATACCACATGTTGCCCAAATTGCCCAAATTAGTTCGTTTGGATACCGGAAGGCAACATAAATAGCCTTTAATCCCAAGTCACTAGATTTTTAGTTTAATCTTCCAGAGCTAATCTAAATCGAATTATTCACCCTAAGTTTTAACTTTTTAGTCAAATTTGACAATTGCTCATATGTGGTGAACTCTAGAGAAGCTTTGGAGCAATAAATAAAAAAGTTGGTCATTTGAGTTACCTACTTTCAAGCAAGCAAAAACAAAATTTATGCAATCTATGATATCTTAAAGACTTTAAAGTAATTTGTCTCATATTTGCATCCTAGGAAGTATCGACTTGACCCTTGCAAAAAATTCCGCCATCAGTTCACTCACAGTTTTAAATTATTTAAAATAAATTGTGTCTAAAGGAGTAAAAAAAGAAAGACCAACTCAAAACACCATAAAAAACAAATTTTATTTGCTCCCAGCCCCCCACCCTCAACTCCCAAATAAGAATTCTGCCTCCACTGTTGACATATATTTTGTTAGGAAAAAAAAAATTGTTTCCCAAATATAGATAAAATTTAGTGTGTGCCTCTGTACTCGAAGCGTTTGAGGTGAACCGCAAACTAGTAGATATAAAAGAATATTGCTCGTTCCGGTTGAAATATTAAATTTCAACTTAAATATTCCCTTGTTAGAATAAATGTTGTAATATAAAAAGCAATTTTACTTAAAAGCTCTAAAATGTTTTTTTTTTTCCTCTTATTTTATTAAAAAGGAAATTCAAATGTAACTCATTGTCTCTTTTTTTTCCTTATTTACTTGGTTTAATTGGAATTTTGTTAATTATTTTACGGACATGAAGTTGCCTTCACTCCAGATAAGGAACAATTCAATATCATAAATCGACGAAATATTATTTCGCTTATTTAAATGGTACATGTATTGATCAAATATTGGATCTTATAGATTTATAGCTGACGTCATCGAAATGAAGTGAATGATGTAGAATAATTAGAATAGGATCGTAGCCGCAAATAGTTGGTATAAATTCTTCTCTACCACCTATGTTCAAATTTAAAAATTAATATAAATTTATTTCATAGTTATTTAGACAATTACATTCCTAGGTAGATCAATTTTCGACCTGCGAAACCTGCGAAACAAGACAGACAGATTGATTGGAGAGGGGGAAAGGCAAGTATAAAAGGATCAGAAGAAAGTCTCCAGCCTGAGTTCGTTCCTTAAAGTCTTTAAGGAGTTTCTAAGTCTATCTTCGATACGTATAGAACATAATCATTCACTTATGTTGATTCTATTAAATCCAGCAGTTTTAGCGTAAAATTTTTCGCGGCCCATTTGGAGGATGTGGCCAGCGAGTTTATTGGTGTTATATAAATTCATTCGTACTTTCGTTTTCATTTTTAGATATTTCAATAAAAAAATTTTATTAAATGAAATATCAATTACATGCCATTAAAATGATACTGATATTGTTAAAATATTAATTTCAAAATATATATTATATGTAACGTCCAGTATAAAATATTTAAACAATAATTTAATTTTAAAATTCTTAAAAATTACACTCATTTAGCAAGTATTTTTACAAGTTCTGGAACATTTAGCAAATTTGCAATTCCATTATAAAAAAATTTAATTTGCACACATTTTATTTTCTTTTTTAGGAATATATATAAGAACACAAATGTAATCTTATGTAATTTCCCAAAGGGATATTAGGTTCTTTTGTTCGGTGAAATTACGCTGATATCTTTTTGTGTAAATGCACTCGTACAGGACAAACAGACAGACATCAAGTCTTATCAAAGACTCAAATGCAAATACAATAGATCTCTTTTCAGAGTGCTTTAATTCATCTTTGTATACATATTTCTTAAAATTCTTTTCTTTCTTTACTTGTTTTACTATGCGTATCAAAAATAAGTAAACACACCTAGACTTGAGACTCCTTAAGTCTTTAAGGTGCCTCTAACGACTCTCAGTCTTTACGTCTAAAAAGAAAGAAAAAGAAGTACAATGAGGATTTTATTTTTAATCCTAGCAGAGATGTAACAAAATATTTTGTAAGTCTTTTTCGGCATCTGAGGCCATTTAGACTCCGTCCTTATTTATTTATATTAATTGGTAGTCAATAAAATTTATATAAATTTTTGCCGCTCAGGACGGGAAGCGAACCACTGATCTTTGGTTCATGAAATGAGACCTCTACTATGGGCGACTTGATCCAGCAGCAAAAATATACTGAAAAAAAAAAAACTTTGACTAAATAGATCCGATTCAAGGCAGATAATAAATATTAATAACTAATTCAAATGATAGGTTTTGAAAACAATTTAATATTTCAAAGTTTATTTCTCTGGTATAAATAAAATGACTATTTATGTTTCTAAAATCGGCTTGTTTACTCTTGGGTGTTTTTGTACGGAGACCCAGTCAGCTTATTTGTTAAATAAACTTTAATACAGGGGTTATATTAATCTATGTGAGGAGACAAAAACATTTCACTTTTACTAAAAAATGTTAATATTTGTGTTTTAACTCTTAAAAAATCTAGTATAAACTTCAGGTCCCCCCGGATGGGATAAGGGTTAATACATTTCGCAGATCACCTAATAAATAATCGTTTTATGAATTTTAATCAAAATCGTTAGAGCGAAAAAATCGAAAGAAAAAAAAAACTAAAAAAGTACATCAGAAAAGTACTTGTACCCTTTGGTCGATTTTATTCCAAAGCTTCGAGATACAAGTCATGTGGGTACCTAGTTTAAATACCAAATTTCAGCCTCGAACATTTTTTCGCTTTTGAGATATCTTATTCACAGACACACATACGCAGATACAGAGTCTATTTTGTGAGATCCAAATTTTTAGACGGGACCTCAAAAGGTCTATTTCGTTGAAATCTCCACATAGATTTTTTGCAATATCAATACTTTCTCACTATATATTATATATATAGTGGTGAGAGAAGCTAAAATACTTAGAACTTTTCTTCTTGATATAAAAATTAGAGTATTTCGGAAAAATCTGCTCATAAAATAAATATTATTTGTTAATCTTTATGATGAGATAAGTGGATGTCTGCAGATCAGAAATGTGTGAAATGACAGGCTAACTTCCTTTTCGTTCACATATTATTTGTTAATATTTTAAGGGAGAAATGTATTTTGGGAGTTTTATTTCAATAGAGGCTACCCCACTGGTAGACTTCCTCTCCTTTCACATATCTCTATTATAAATTATGTTAATGAATTATGAAAACGATATATTAAAAAATAAATAAAAAGATTAAAAAGTGAAGAGAGCCCAAGAAGTAGTCTTCTATAGAGGTCTTCCGCGTCAGCTCGTGTCCGATGGGGATAATAAACCCGCAAGATATTTCCCATTAAGATCCGCAATACCCAATTATTTTATTATTATTATATAAGTAATACGGGAAAAATTTAACAAAAAATTATCTAAAAAGTGTGTAACTATAAGCAACATTATTCCATAAATCCATCTAACCCAAATGGGTTATGCTTTTTCATTTCGATAAAACGAATGAAATGATATTTTTTCAAAATAAAATTTTTTTTAAAAATAACCATATCAGTAAGATATATTTACGTCTTTATAGAGATATATAAAAAATATAAATTGTTGAGAGAAAAATACGCCTTTTAGTACAATGAAAATATATTAGGCCTATATTATTAATGATGACAGCCATTTTTTTTTGAATATCAAAATCGAAACATTTGTTTGTTTAATGGTTGGTTGTATTCTAAAGATCCATATTTCCAATCTTTAATACTGTTCAATTAATGGATTAAAAATTGGATATAGAGATTACATTCAGCAACATTTTATGATTTCTGGATTAAAAAAAAGTCTCTATCTGCCAGGCTGTCAATCATTTCATAATTAAATTAACTTTGTGTAATTTAAAGAATATTTTTTTACAAATGGGTCTATTTCATATTTAATCTCTCGATGCCAATTTTATATAAACCTTTTTCCGGATGCATAGGAAAGTAAAAAATCTGGTATAACGGCCATTTTAAATAATCATAATTATTTTATTTACGATATTTGTTATCCGGATATCCAAATGGTCTAACTAAATTTTATTCGCATTGCCTGAGATCCGAACCCACACCCTTTGGTTTTCAAGGTTATCAAAAATGAGAATGTCAATATCTTTAACCTCTCGGCCACGGGAAGAGGATCGATGTTCGTATCCCGGATAGAATAGATTTTTTCATTCAATAATGTTTATATCTGATTCGACTTCTGGTTTTCACTGTTTCGAATAATTAGATTGGGCACCCCCAAACTATATCATTTTTTTGTCTTCAATAAACCCTGAAAAATTTGATATTTAATTTAATTCTAACCCTCTAACTCAGACTTAAAATAAAAATAAAAAATTTTAAAGGATCGCTATTCAAAAAAAACACTAAACGAAAAATTTTTAATGCACATTTTTTACATCAAAACATATTTATAACGTTACTCTATTTTCGAAAAAGGTCAAATAAAAATAACGGAATTTTTTTAAAGGACATTTACCATTTGTATTTAATGATATTAATCGAGGTAATTAATAATAAATTTATTTAAATAAACCTAAAATTTCCATAGCATTTGTGATTTTCCTGTAATTTCAAGCAAAATAGTTATTAATATAACATCGAATGTAATTTTTAATTCACTCTCTCCTTTATCTTTCCTGTATTCTTATATTAACAAAAGAACGCCTCATTTTATTGTCATAAACAATAAGATATTCATACTTTAAATACAAATAAGTTCTTCCTAAATATTTCATTAATGAAATTAGGCTCTTTGGAGGCTAAAAGAGCTTTTTTCTCTTATATAGTACGGTATATAAATTAAGAGCCCTGGTTGGTTGTCAATAAAAAGGACTGATGGAATGGAAGGGATACATCCCTTTTCTGCTTAGGATGTTTCAAGTTAAAGTTTCCGTCAAGTTCTGGCAACTCGCAAAGCCCTCACCCTTTTGATACTTAGGGCCAGTCAGCCCCTGATTAGTCTCGGACTTGTAACCGTAATTAAGAATTGACCCTTTGTATGAGATAATCGAATTTTATGCAAACCAGAGTGTAACTATTCAACAAATTAAGGTCAAAGGAAAATCCATATTTACATACATTTAAATTTTATTCATGATCATGATTATATAATTATCACATATAGTAAAAGAAATTTTTATTCATCAAAGTAATTTTAAATATCATAAACAATAGACTAATTATAAAACTTTTCAAGTATAAATACCCTAATTTAGTTCTTTGTAAATAAATTTTCATTCCTCCAATGCTTCTCATTCATTTTTTTATTAAATATCTCTCCTATTTATATATTCCTGAAACGCTAGTTTGAACTTAATGAGCTTATGCCCAAACGCATATAGCGCATAATTTTCTTTTGGAAAAAGTTTATATGCAACCATCATAATAAATTTCGGACTTGCAAGAAAATGCAAAATATATACTTATTCATACATATATTCTTAATGTACAGCATAAATGAATGTTTCTCAACCTGAACAGCGCCATTCATGGGAAGTCGCAAATGCAATGATTTGTTCTAATTTATACTTACTTCTCATCTAATGACATTTTAAATTAAGCGAAATCCATCTCCTGAAAGAGTATATTATTATCACTTCACAACACTCACAATACTCCCCTATCCTCCTGGAATATTCGGACGTCATCATGGCGTCATACATTTTACATATATTTATATATTTATATTTATATGTAAATAGTTTTAATTTCTCTCATTTTTCCCATACAAATGTGGCTTCCCTGCGTTTCCTTCTAAAAATTATTCTGTTATTTATAAAAAGACGTTCTTTTCTTTTCCTTTCTTTTTTGCGTATGAACTGATCGTATTCCTCAGTAGAGTCGGTAGCACACTGAGAATAATTGCTTCGCAGAGGGCTCCAAATAAGTTGATAATTTTCGAATTCTTGACACAATCAGGTAATCAATCTCCTTTATATTCATTTCATTAATTAAAACTTTGAGTATCGCTTTAATTAGAATGACTTTTCAAAATTACACGGTGTATGTTTTTTTCTTTATTTTTAAAGGAACAGCACGAATTTTCGTGCAAAAAATTAAAATAATTAATTTCAAAAGATAATGAATAAATAATAGTATTAAATAGTCAAATAGTTCTTACATTAAAAAAGAAAAATTTTATTATTTTTAATCTTTAACATGTCCACTTCACGTTTTTTAAATTCTTTAAGTAGAATAAAAGACAAAAGCACAAATTAAATCAATTTCATTGTACTTACTTTTTGATTCAATAACCATTCCATAGCTTTTTAAGATGGAAACAAAATCAATCATTTATGAAGAAAGAGAAAGCCAATTTATGATAAGTAGATCCTTATATTTATAAAAAGAATTTGTTAAAAAACTTTTCATATTCTTTTCACTTATATTTTGTTGTTATATGTTTTATTATATCATCCAAGTCAGCTCTTAAACTGTGATAGCCAAATTATGTCTTCACCTCAACATCTCTAATCAAGAATGTCGCTTACACGACTTCTTCACTAAGAGGGAAGTATATGACTTCTTCCCTATTCTTCTATATATCTCTGGTTTTCTCTGGTAGCTCTTATTTTTTTGCTATTATCTCTGACTGGAAAGAAGAGGCCGTCACACTCTCTATACGCTACAGCTTACATACTATCGAGTATATAAATTTATTCGTTTTTATTTGCTGGATCTCTACTGGTAGCTCAAATTATCGTCTCACTAATGGTTTTTTTTTATTAATTACACCAGAGCTCCTCTGGGAGCTTGCAGGCGC
Organism: Anisolabis maritima; assembly: GCA_010014785.2. Classification (NCBI taxonomy): domain Eukaryota; kingdom Metazoa; phylum Arthropoda; class Insecta; order Dermaptera; family Anisolabididae; genus Anisolabis; species Anisolabis maritima. The sequence goes on along the minus strand of JAAAKE020084158.1, from coordinate 4,934 downwards.
AGTTGTTAAATCTCTCTAGAAATTAACAACTGTGCATGGAGAGGAGCTCTGGAGCAATTAATCGCCCTCATCTCGTGGCCGAAAGTTTAGACATTGACAATATGAATAATCTTAAAAGGCAAGGAATATGGGCAGGCAGTTCGACGAAAATTTATTTATATCATTTGGTTATCAATAAATATGCCTGGGTAATTTGTATCGTAAATAAATATTGTATATTGTTTAAAGTCTATATGGCCTAGGATACTGAAAAGATAAAAAAAATACATTAGTGAGTTGGTCATCTACTCTTACTACTATCTTATTAGCTTCCATCAAGTAAAAACGAACAAATTTATGTTCCCATGGCATATAATACCCATTTTTGAACAACTTAGGCTCTAAGGGCTATAAATAATAATACATTTGTTTTCCTCAAAAATTGTATCTCTTTTCGATAGGTAATTTTTTAAAATTATTTTATTAAAAAATTAAATTTTTGAAATTAATTTACTCTTCATATGCATCATTAATTTTGAATTAGAATATTTTATAGAATTCATTCCAGGCGAACAAATGGAAATCAATGAATTATTGAATTAATGGAATTTCAAACAAACATTTGTTCTTCTCCTCTAACAATATTGATAGAGTTTCAATGGAAATGGACTATCATGAAAAAAGAATGATCAGTTAATTATAGACAAAGCAATTTATCTTTGGGATTATTCTAAATCTTGTTTTCAAAAGAGAGAATTAAAAATTTTAGAATATTAAATTTTTATTTTAATAGTCTCATTAAAGATGATTATGATTTTTAAAATGTCTATTTTGAATAATAAAAAGAAGATAATAAGAATAATAATAATAATTATTAAATCAGGACTGGAAAATAATCTCTTTTATGAGTTTGATCTCCAAAATAACTTTTAATAAAAAATATTTTTCATTTTTATTACATTTAGAAATCCAGTTTTTTAATTTTCAACAATTAGCTGTTTTTTTATTACAGTTTTTCTACACAGAGGTTTCGGGTGCCAATTCTTGTCTTCCTTAACCTAGATAAAAATTAATTTATTAATTTTATTACACGATTTTGTTTCCCTTTATTCATTTTTTTCTAATAGACTAACTGCTTGCAGGCTGAGTAAAAACAAATTTTATATTTTTTTTTTCTTTATTTTTTCCACTTTAGAAAAATATCTAATTACTTGACTTCATTTTTAAAATTCAAATAATAAATAAATATTACGACCTTTCTCCCAATTTTTTTAAAAATAATTATTAATATTATAAATTTATAAAAATCTGATTACTAAGCATGCAGATAGATTATGACGCGAAAAATCTATTTTGAGAATGGAATCCTTCTACTCAAGTCGAAATAATATTTAAAATAAAAAATAATATTCAGGTTATGCATGAAGTTACAAAAGAATTTTTAAAATTTTTATTTAACTTAACAAAATTTAAAAATATATTCTATTTTCACGTGAATGTAAAATGTGTTTTTTTATTAATATTTATTTTTTTAATGCAATTTACAATAAAAAAATTTATTTATTGTTAACTTCAAATTGGATATTAAGTTAACCACAAGCTGATTTTGACACCGTCATGCCACCACATAGACTCACGCTTTGGCATAATATTGATTGCGAATGCTTTCGCAACGAGTTATACTACTAGTAAGAGAATAATACACAAAGCATTCCCATTTGGCTTAAGTCCTCTTTTCTCATGAATATTATTTTCGATAGGCATAATCATAAAATTTAAAGTAATAGTTATTTTGGCCGAAGTAGCAATCTCTAGTTTCGAATCAAAACTTATTACTTTTACTATACTAGCATTTTAGTAAACAGTGAAATTTTTAATTCATATTCAACTAAAAGATAGCTCTGACCCTTGGTGCAGAGCTAGAGGTCTGGCTTCATGTACCAAAGGTCAGTGGTTCGCTTCCCGTCCTGAACGACAAAAATTTATTTAAATTACATTGACTACCAATTAATTTAAATAAATAAGGAGAAGAGTCTGAATGGTCTCAGATGCCGAAAAAGACTAAAAAAAAAAAAAAAAAAAAATAAAAGGTAAAATAATTTCCAGAATATTGACTAAGTTTATTAAATATATAAGCTTTTTTTATCATTTGACCATTAATATATCTCCCAAAATATTTTCTTTTCATGTAAAATATTTGAGTTAGCAATTTATTTCAAAAGATTATATACCTGCTTGGAGGTGGAGATTATTGGCTCAAAACTCCATACCCTATCCTAACCAAGCATTTCCCAAATATTTTTTATAATATAAACTTAATGGTAAAAACATCTTTTTGTTATATCCTGGAAGTGGAATATTTAGATAGGATAATATATAATAATAATTAAATAACGTTTAATTAAAACAAGCATGTTTGCATAGCTTATATTAGAACTTGAAACACAACTCCCCTATTAGCTATCTCCTTAAGATAGCCCTAAACTAATATTGTTATATTTATCCTTTTAAATGGATCTAAAATGAGTCCGAGATGGATTCTGAGAATCGAAAGATCATAATCGAACTCGTTCATAAAATTCAATTAAAGTTATATATCTAAGAAGTCTCAAATTATTCTTTAATTGAATAAACTTTAATTTGAACCTTTGCACTTTCTTTTACATATATTTGTGAAATATAAGATAAGAAAGTATTGCGATTGCAAAAAAATCGAGATTTCAACAGAAATACACTTTTTAAGGATTCCTGAGTCTAAAAATAAAGGTCTCGTAAAATTGTCCGTCTATGTGCCTGTGTATGTGTTTATCAACATGTTTCCTCAAAAAAGAAAAAGAGTACGAGGCTGAAATTTTACATTTAAGCTAGATATCCTCGTTGTTTGCACTTCGAGGCTTTTGAAAAAAATTAGATAATCTTTAAGGTGTATTAAAAGTATGATAATAGCTCGGGTTCGAGTCCGGCTTGTCGAAATTAATTCCAACTCTGCCAGAAGTCTCCTTCTGGGGTAAGAAAGTGGGAGATACCCAAAAACCTAAGTAGTATCACAATGGGCTATTACTGGCCCAAATAAGTCTTTCAATAGAGGGCGGCCTAAACAGCCACCTAAACCTAACCTAACCTAAGGTGTATCATTTTTCACCTCAAAATATTGTGGGACCCTCTATTGAAAGGATAGTCTACACTTTGGCCCATGATCGGTCACTGCGCACCCCGTTTGCGCATGTTGACCGGCTATCTTTCGAAAAACAAACAGTGCGAGGCATATGAAATTCATAAACAAAATAAATTCAAGTTGGCTGTACATTGACACTGTACGGCTACCTAGATGCTCGAAGCAAAAAATCTCACATCACTCAGTTTTCCTTACCTTAGGCAAGAGAAAGTAGTGTGATGTGCGTATAATCACACCAGATTTTTAATTATAAGGTCTAAATTAAATTCACGGTGTAGCCAGTAGATGTTAAAAGGAAGGTTAATTTAAAACATTCGTTTAAATTAAATCTGATTCAAAAGAAAAATGAAATATAATTAAATTTAAAGCTGATTTATTTTAGGATAGATAGGTTTTCCTTTTATAAGTGTTACATCGAGAAGGAAGTAAAAAAAAAATTACCCCACCTCTTTCCATCTAAAGTTTTGAGTCTTTTAATTAGAATATAAAGGAAGTGAAATCATTTGCCGAATTTATTTAAATTTAAATACAAGTAATCCATACAAATAATTCGCTTATCTCAAAGAAATGATTATTATTCCTAATTAGTCTTTGATTAAAATTATAGGAAGGATTAAAATATAATTAAATTCATTTGGCCTTAAGGGATTTGAGGAATGTGCCCCTCGAGTGTGATTTTATTTTAGATGTTTATAAAAAATCTTGCTGTAACATTCCATCATTCAAAAGTAATTTCTTCTAGTATGGTTGATACTTTTGGGTTGGCATAACGACTGGGTAGAGAAGCTCCTCTTACTAACCGGTGTGTACGGTTGCTCGTTTTTTTTTTTTGTTAATAAACAAGAGTCAATAATAGAGACCTTTGCTATTAGACATACTACCTAAAGATAGTTTTTCGTAAAAAATAGGCTCCACCAAACATTATAAATATATTTTCCCATGGATCAAACTTAAAGCAATCGATTCCTCACAACCAATTAAATAAATAAATATACCAAATTTCATCAAAATATAATGAGAAAGTATTACCAAATAACCAACTCACTAACGGAATTAATTACTTCAGAGCTCCTCTAGAGCAAACCTCACATGTTCAATTGTTCAATCTCTAAAGAAATTAAAAACTAAGTTAGTTAATAATATTCGTTGCCTACCTTCTAGCAACCAAATATGAATTTCAACAATCAATTAAACTTTAAAAATAAACAGATGAGGCGTCTTTTGCTGGATTGAAGTGTTGAAAGTGAAATGAAAAAGTATATGTTGTTTATTGTAATAACAATCCAAACCTTTTTGTCCGTTGAAAACTTCTTCAGGCTTCATATAAAAATGTACTACCTAATGAAGTATTATTCCTTGTAAGAAAAAGTTGCAAAATATGAAATTTGATATTGAGTTGTGTGATCGACAGAGGAGAGTACCATTGTCCAATTGTAAATAAAACTAAAAAAAATTTAGACGTTTCATCGTCAATTTCATTTTGCCATCTTCATTCACAAATTATTTCATATATATAAAAATGCAAATAAACATAATGTGCCATAAAATTTATACCGATACGACACAATATTGGATTTTGGTTTAATTGCTAGCTCACAATGTTATCTCTTGCCTGATTTATTACATAGCTCTAGAAGTTACATAGCCCACCGAAACATTATTTCAAAGTTTTAAATTCAAATAAATAAATTTATAATTTATTATTATAAATATTGGGTTGTTCGGAAAGTCATTTCGTTTTTTTTGGGGAACATGAAAGACAGTTTTCGTATAATGAATA